>DWAJ01000627.1:0-30018 GCA_018238005.1 Eurema mandarina
CTACTAAGGAGGAAAAGAGACAAAACATACAGGCGAAAGCAATGGCTTATCTCATACTATATTAGACTTCGGATCAGGTAAGTATTTTAATATACGTTTTATTGTAAGGTAAAACGTTCATATTATTAAAATATTTTTTTTAGCTAGCTTGATATTATAAAGACAAAAAAATTAACTTGATTACTCTAATGATATTCAATATTTTTTTTTATAATAAAATAGTATTCCAAAATGATTACATACTAGGGGTAAAATTATATTGCTCGACTTGGTGGGGGCACTGCCGTGCCCCCTGATACACAATTGAATCTAATATGTAGTTAAAATAAAGTGATAATTTGAACTGCAGAAACTTACAATTTGTGTTGTAACAATATGCTTCTTTCTTGGTGCATAGAATCGAGCTACGCCTTTAATGGAAATATTGTTAGATTCTGTTGCTCCAGATGTGAATATGATTTCTTTAGGGTCAGCTCCTATTAAATTAG
Source organism: Eurema mandarina (assembly GCA_018238005.1). Lineage (NCBI taxonomy): Eukaryota > Metazoa > Arthropoda > Insecta > Lepidoptera > Pieridae > Eurema > Eurema mandarina. Next base: position 489 of record DWAJ01000627.1, read on the forward strand.
CAACTTGTTCTCTAGCTTTTTCGACAGCTGCTTCACTCTCCCATCCATATGCATGAGTTCTTGAATGTGGATTACCATGATAGTTTACTAAGAATGGCAACATGGCATCTAAGACTCTTGGATCCTTAAAAAAATATTGTTCATCAAATTAAATAGAACTTCTTGTTAGCAACATTAAGATTTCTTAGTTTAATAGTCAATAGCTCCACCAGCTTATACAATAAAAGAGGTATAAACAAAAACACGCAAATATAAAAGGTTATATTAATTGACATACCATTGGTGTAGTAGCCTGTGCATCGAAGTATAAAGGCCTTCCAATATCTTCATGTTTAAGCGCAAACTTATCGGCGTCAACTAAAAATTTAGGAAGTGTTAATGATATATAAATATTACATCATTTAAAAAAAAGATGTACATATAAGTTTACCAGAGTTCGATAAGAATTTAGTTCCTTGGAAAATACCCAGTAGACCTTCTTGTTGTACTCTATTAAAACCAAATTTCGCTAAACCGGGTACAAAATTATTAACAATAACACGAAACATTTTTTTGTATTGTTTTCGAAATATTTATTTTTAAATTTCACGTCGTACTTACGCCTCTACATTCTGTTCTTCGAACACAAATTGATACGTCAAAAATGAAACTTCTTGTTTTGACTTTTGACAAATAATGTCTAAATGACAATTTAATTGTCATGGTACAGATAGAAAATAATTCTAATTTAAATATTATAGCATATAGAAAATGTAACGGCTGTATGGCTCTGTACCATTGCCTTTCCTTTTAAGGATAAATGGAACTACTACTAATTAAATATTATAGAAGTTACCTAGCCTATCCGTATATTTCACCAATTAGTAATTACTGGGCTAATGAGTCTTATCATCTTATGACTCAAAGTGGCGAGCGTCGGTGTAGTGCACCCCTGCCCGGAGTTTGGCTTTAGAGCAAACTTCCGGGTAGCACTGCATTGGTTATGAGCTGGCGTTTCTCTTAACTCTTATCATCAGGAGTGCGTCCAGCTCGTCTCACCACTTCATAGTAAAAAAAAAATGAGGTACAATACCTGGTTTTTTAATTACAGAGCATAGTGCGACTTTTACATCAATGTCAAGTTAAAGAAAAACATTTGTTAATTTTCTGCGCTGCACATGTAATTAATTACACGCATCCAGCGAAACCATCGACCACATATCCAATATGTAGTCGATGAGCGAAACCAATACTTAGTACTTTTGAGAGTTTTTGACATACGAATGACGAAAGATCTAGTTAAAACATTCAGGGTTATGCATATAATGCTGTAAAACTAGGTTTGATCGCAGAAAAAATAGCTTGTACAGTCACGGGTAGAATGTGGTACCATTTTTCCTTATAACTATTGGCTTTACAATAAGTTTTTGACCTAATTACTTTAAATGTGGCAATGAAATAAAATTAAAGGAAATAGATTAGTAAAATTGATTTATTTTAAAATATTTTGATACTCCTTCAGACTATGTCGATACATCAGAGACCAGAGTATACAAACACTACATTGTAAGATACATCATTCAATTATAGTATTATGCTTTTTCAACATTAATAAAACATATTTTTATAAATTATAATTATGTAGCACTTTATTCAAAAATATCATCATATGTTACAAGAGATCGCTTAAAATCTTTGGGAGGTGGCTGATTTCGAGGTGTAGTTGATGCATTCCAGGAACCTTTCGGCTGTGGTGCTTTCTTAGCAAATGTGATACCCCAACCTTCCTCACAGCCATCTAATGTGCATTGTGCTTGAGTAGCTATATCTGTAGTTTCAAATGTCAAAAATACCCTGGAAGACATGATTTTCATTTATATAAAGAAAAGTAATAAATGTGAATTTAATTCATTACAATTAATTGATTACTAGCTATCAATATATATACATATTTTATTTTATAAAAATGCTTTGATATGTTATTTATACATGCTAGTAATATATATTTGGCAATGTAATCAAATTCTAACTTGTCATCCTCTGATTCTTGAATAAAAGTAAATGGTTCAAAAGATGCGAGACGGCGCCTCAACACTTCTTCTGTAATATTTGTTCCAGCAATTTGTAATGTGTTCGTTTTATTTCCTGTAGCTGGAACATCAGCAGCTGCAGTGTTGTGGGTTCCTTTTTCTTCTCTAAAAGAGAGAATAAATATAAATTTTCATAAAGTAAAGGTAAAGAAGTGTAATGTTAAAATACTTGAATTATATAATGCCTCATAAGTAAAGATTGCTACATACTTTTCCCTTGCTGTGACAAATGAATCATATAAGTATTTGACACGTGGGGCTGGTTTCTCTTCAGGGGGTGGTGGTTCTTGTGATGCACTGAAAGGCTGGTAGGAAGCCACTCCACCAGCTGCACCAGTTGACCCGCTTAGTTTTCGTTCCCTTCCTGTAGCAACATTTTAATAATATATAAAATGTAATGTATTGATTTTTTTTCCATTCACAGGTTTTTTACTTCAAAACTGACTACTATCAAAGCTATAAACAGAAGTTAGAGAAGTTTGTATAAAGAATACCTGCTCGGGGACGTTTGAAAGTTGCATTTTGTGGCTGTGGAGGTGGACTTTTAATTGCTGGAATAGCGCCACTCTTTATAAGTTTTCGGGCAATTTCTCGAGCATCTCTAGCTTCAGTGGGGCGTTTAGGTAGAATAGGCTTTTCAGGTTCCTGTTTCGGTGCTTTTAATGCTTGGAGAGCTTTCTTTTTCTTTTTTAGTTTTTGATATTTGGCTTGTAACATCAACTCTTCTTCGGTGAGGTTTGATGGAAAATGAAGGTACACCATTATTGGTTAAAATGTATTAATTTAGACTAATTTGAATTTTTAGTTTATTAGTAAAGAAATTTATGATTAATTCTTATATCAATTTTTTTTACTGTCGTTTAAAATCAATAATACATTATACAACCATTTAAACAAACATTAAACTTCTAGTTTTAAACGTCACAAGTCACAATAATAAACGTCAAATCCAAGTGTCACTGTCATCTAAGCCATAGATTAACACGACGATGCGATCGCAATAAAATAAAATTCAATATTATTTTGTTCCACATTAATAAAAAAAAACCACTAATACCTGGAAAATTAAAATGTTTTATTGTAGTCAGTAAGGGAGATGACGTTTTATGAAATAAATTATAACTTAAACTGAAATACTATCAAGCCCCGCATTAAAAACTTTAGCAACCTAAATATAAAAAAACATTTTCAACGAAACAAACGTCTTTAAATATATTACTTAGTATCAAATGCTAAGTTGCTTTCTCATGTCTGTCTCTATGTATCCTTAAACCTTTTAAACTAAGCTACCTATTATAATTATAATTATCGTAATTTTAATTATCTCTCAACGCACAAGTGTGACTGTAACTGACTGATTTTGAATTCTTTGTAGAGCTTCCAGCTAGGCAAATACTTAACTGTATATTGTAGTTAAAAAAACGTACTTGTACTTGTACGTTGTGTACAAGTATCCAAGTAATACAAGTTGGAGTACGATTAGGTAATAAGTAAAAAAAAACAGCTTCACTCGTAGTTTCTTAATGCGTACTTTTATAAAACAGGGCAAGATACTTAGAATAACAGTTATTAGGTTTTTATTATATAAAATATGAAAGTTTAACCGATCCAACCCAATAATATTAATATGTTATAGGTCGAGTCATTCGATTATGATTTGAAAAACTAATGTAATCCATACTAATATTATAAATGTGAAAGTAACTCTGTATGTCTGTCTGTCTGTCTTTCCATCACGCTAAAACTACTAAACCGATAAGAACGAAATTTTGGTATAAAGATAGTCTAGAGCTTGGGGAAGGACATAGGCTACTTTTTAACTGGAAAAAGGGGTCACAAGGCGGGAAGGGGGGTGTAAATTTAATAATTTGACGCTTTCACGGCCAAACCGCTGAATCGCTTGAGATAAACAGCTAGTAATAATATTATAAGGTATCCACTATTTGCTAATTTTATCATATTTTGAATTTTGAAACTTACAATGTCTACCTTTTTAACTTATATTAATTTAATGAATGGAGTACCCATATTATACTTAAAAATAACATTATCTGTATTTATTAAAACCAAATGACAAAGCACAATTGTTACACTTATCATTTCCAGGTAGTATTAGTAGCCAGTAGAATAAGTACACAATAACAAAGGAAAAAGTATATATATATATATATATGTCTTTACCCTATTGTAGTTAAGTACTTAGTCCATTTACCTACCTACTTGCAACAAGCAAACGCAAATAATATTTTAAGCGTTGCCTAAATGACTCATAATCTTGTATTTAACTGTTTCCAGCTTGACCTTAAATACATGCACACTCATTAGTATTCGTCATTAATAATCAAGCAACAAATATAAGAAGAAGCAATAATTACTCCACATTACGTTTAAGTGCGCACGGATTGCATCACGCGTTGTTAAAACCTTTAAATTTTAAATTGAAAACATGTATTTTAAGGGAATTTGTGTTGTATTTCTGACAATCGCTATTTTTTGTGCCCATAATGTTAATGCATTGCCAAGAGACAGCACTGCAATTAAAACGGAGACACTGCCCAGTAAAGAGCACATAATTTCACCGAAAGTGAAAGATCCTTCTGAAGAAAGTGGTACGTATCGATTTATAATATGATGCAACTTTTAATAACAATTTCTCATAAGCTTTTCATTTTATAATTGGGCGTTAATGTCGTAAGATAATAAGCAAGTCTGATTCATTTATTATGCATAAAAATGAGTCTTTTGTGCTTGGTAAGTTTTACTACTGGGATTTAGTGTACATGAATAAAATATGTGATTACCTAGATTGTTAATTCGGATTGTATGAATATTTTCCAGGCATTACGAATCCATCTTTCCTAGTGTCATGTGAATTTGATGAGTCATTAAAGGAGCCTACAGAGGACGTTTTTTGTCAGGATCATTGCTTACGTAAAGGATATTCTTATGGACTGTGCTGGAGCGGTAAATGTAGTTGTATATAAAGTTTTTTTACTTCAACCCAGTCAGTATACTCGAGGGTCAGTGCATATAAATGAATAAATTATAGGTATTTTTTCTAGAAGAAAGATATAAAATAAAATTTTACTACATATTTTTAATGTTTTATTTTTATTTGTTTCTTTTACATAATACTATAATTAGAATACACCACGGCACTACACCATTCATTTTTAATACAATATGTTTGAATGTATTTAAAATTTGTGGAGACACTCACATAATAATAGGTAAGACGTCAAACCATTTACCAAGGATGTTTTTTCACTTATACTATTTATTATTTACACTATTATAAACTAACCCGGCGCTATTCAAACATCTATTCTTCCTTTATTTAGATTTTTCACACAAACTTAAGCTCTGAATATGACCGAGTGTTGAAATCGATTGCGATTTAACGTGTACTTCATTTGTTTTTAATATGTTATCAGTTTCCTCTTTTATTAGCTTCCAACTAACTTCCATGTCTTCTTTTTTTGTAAATTGGGAACAAATAACGACACGAATAATGAATCGGCCTTTGTATGTAGCACCGACCATGAATATATGCTTTTTCTCTGTTAAATTTTCTAGTAGTTTTTTAGTTAGTATATCTCCTTCGACAAGCCTAAAGCAAACTAGCCCCATTGCTGGCTCGGGTTCTATAATGAATCTGTCGTCATCCTGCACTAACTTCGCAAAATGTTGAGCATAGCTGATTTGGTTCCTTATATGAGAACGTAATCCTTCGGCACCATAGATTTTAAGAACCATCCATAACTTCAATGCCCTAAAACGACGACCTAACTGCATTTGCCAGTGGCGGTAGTCAGGAATTTTTACTTTAGCTTTAACATCATCTAAGTAAATTCTTTGAACATCGAATGCATTTATAAGATCATATGAATCTTTTACCCATAACGCCGAACAGTCAAAATTGACTAAAAGCCATTTATGGGCGTTTACGTCAAATGAACTTGCGTATTCTACTCCTCTCATTAAATCCCTGTATTCAGGACAAATGAAAGCTGCACCAGCGTAAGCAGCATCGACGTGTAGCCAGACATTATCTTCTTCACAAACTGGGCCTAGCTCATGTAGAGGATCAAATGCGCATGTACCCGTAGTCCCGACATTAGCAACAACGTAACATGGTATAAGGCCCTTAGCTTTATCTTCCTCAAAAGCTTTTTTTAAGGTTTCCCCACGCAGTCTACCACTTGAGTCGGCTTTCAAAAGTCGCATTTTCATTGAACCAAGTACTCCGGCTTTTTCAACTGACGAATTACATTGATCAGACGTGTAGGCGACAAATTTAACTTTGGTTAGGTCTTCATTTACTTCAGGATCTAGGTTTCGAAGTCTTCTCATCGTTTTATCTTTGGCAGCGAGTAAGCAAACTAACGTTGCCTCACTAGCGGAACCCTATAATAATAAAATGTTTAAGCTCTTGAATTGAGACAGTCTTTTTACAACCGTAGTTTTACAATGAAACAAATAATATAATTTCAATCTTTACCTGAATAACACCACCTCCAGGTCCAGATGAGCAATTGAGGAACTCTTCTGGTAAGCCCAAAAGCTTCCCAAGCCAATTCATTGTTATCACTTCCAATTCCGTGCAAACAGGACTAGCCATCTGTATAATATACGAAACAATATATTTTCTTCTCATTTAACAAATAAATTCAGTACTATTTCAGTATCATTATTACATTCATACATGCACACAGAACTATAGCAAAAAATTTATTCATATTATTAGTAAATATATTACCTAAATGAATGTAAATAATTAGAATTAATATGTACGTCATTATATTATGATCAATAACTTACCCAAGTTAGGCCCACGATGCCAAGACCATCACTCAAAAGGCTGCCAATAACGCTGGCAAACGAGGTTCCAGTAGGATAATATGCGTGGAATTGAGGCGAATGCCATAGAGTTGCCTAAAAAGATATATATTTTATAACAAATTCTAACGTCATATTTTATAAACGATGAACGCTTAGTAAATTTCTTACCCCTGGAACGATGGTTTCTTGAAAATCTTTGAACACCGTTTGCCAGTTCTCAGGTTGTTCAGGTGCGTTATCAGGCAATTTATTTAGCAGATATCCTGGTTCCACTGAGGGTATAACGTCTCTATAAACGAAGATAAACAATATAATACATTAGTAAGTGAGTACGAATTCAATAGCAACTACATTATACACATAACCATGCGAAAGGAGTTTGAAGCGGGAATAACAATTCATTTTTATATTTGTAATATAAACATACATTGATTTTTGTGTTCGTAAAATTATTTTTAAGCAAGCATAGTGTGTATAAACATCTAACTATATTTATGACATATAGATTAAATCTCTTAAAATATAAATAAAATCTTAGTATTTATTTTGAGTTAGATGTCGTTAAAGAAACTTGTAGATATGTTTTTGTGTATAAAACGATCTGATATGCAGAATCTATCTTAAGCACATTTTTTTTATATAGAGTATATAACATTTCTATATTTTCATATGCTATGGTAATTCTATTCACAGTTAGGTAAACGTAATGTTTTTATTTCTTTATTACAATGTTTTTTTTGAGTAACTTAATTTAATATTGCTAGTAGTGACACACTAAGCATATTTAACAATAGGTAATAATAATTTAATTTTGCATAAAACAAACAATAGAGATCGAAAAAATTGGCCCTTTGTAATATGCTTTGTTTACAATTACGTTGTGTAATCAACTTAATTATATATTAATTGACGGAATACTTCACAATGACGGATTCCTTATGACGGCGTAAAATGTTGGTAGAAATCCATCGCATGTCGCAATTATATTTAATTAAACTATTTTTTATCCCATGCCTTAAAGCTTGTTTAGGTCATAGTAATAGATAAAAGTAATGAATTGTTATATACACAGGAAAATAAAACTTTACTCATACAATGTTATTTGAATGATATATTTTAGTCCTCTGGTAATGTCAGTAAAGTTATATAATGTGCTACCAGAGACCATAAGAAAAGAGAAAAAAATCCATTTATTTGTAAATAAATTAAAAAATATTTTATTAAAAAAGGCGTACTATAGTGTCGATGAATATTTAAGAGACATATCGTTAAAACAGAAAAAATAAAGTTTTAAGAATTTAAATTATAATACCAATGCGAATGTTATATTTATGATTAAAATACATAGTGTTTGTTATAATATAGTTTTTAGGTTAGTATATTTTTAGAATAAGTTGTATTGTTATAAGATACTGAATTGATAAGCCCTCTCCACATTTATATATTATCCTTGCTGTGCCCGACGGGGTCCACGATTGTTACATACCTCTTACAATGTTTTACCACCTAAGTCTACATTGTGGAATGCAATTAATAAAGAAATTGAAATTGAAAATATTTAAAAGCGCTAATCTCCGTAATTACTGGTTGTAATTGAAAATTTCGCAAAAAATATTTACATTCTTTAGGTTTCCTTTGCGTGGTTCGTGATACCGAAAAAATTGTATTAAAGAATAATAACAAGAAAATTATACTAAAAGTATTATTTACGCTGATGTATAGTACGCGTCACGAATCTTTAGCGCTGAACGAAACCTGCGCAGAAGTCAAAAATAAGGTATCGGGGTAGCGGCGCGGCGCGCGGGGCGCGTGATCGTCATGTGCGCGAGCGTTGATTGGTTGTCCCAGTCGTGTTGTCTTTACTACACTAATACGACTGCACTAATACGACAACGAACGCGATTCTACCGATGCGCAGCTATTCTCGTTAATCGCTAAACATAAATGACGTGTACTATACTTTTAAATATTATTCATATTATTTTAGAAACTTTATAAACAAGAAAAAATTAATCACAGATAATCTCTACAAACTTCACAAAACTATATTTTACTAACTAGCGGACCCGTGCCGACTTCGTTGGGCATAATGTAACAATCCTTAATTTAAATAGCCTATGACACTCAGCAATAATGTGGCTTTCTATTGGTGATAGAATTTTTAAAATCGATTCAGAAGATCTCGAGATTACCCCTTACAATTTAACAAATACACAAACTTTCCTTCTTTTTTATTAATATTAGTATACATTAATACGATTTATTTAATAAAATAAAAATTACTTTCCATCTGACATCGCAACTGCAAGAAGCAGCAACGCATGAATAAAGTAAATAGGTCGGAAAATAACGCTATAAGCAACAATAGCTATTAAAACAATTTTTAATAGAACCATCGTCACTTCAGCGATCAAAAGACGTGCTACTCGCTCGACGCGCGACGCTCGAATGACCAATTCCTCACGATTTAAATATGGAACGCGGTGAGCGCGATTAATGATTGGTCAGAGCGGCCATAGATAATAGGCTTAGAGCCGCAATGGGGCATAGACTAGAACTCTTTGATCGTTCTTACACTCGGTTAATCTAATCTTACAAAGGACTGCCTTCATTAGGTGTTTACTTAATGAGTTTTTTTATACGTTTTTCTTTTGATTTTTAGACCGCATTATATAGGGTAATGTGGTTACCGGACGTGGCCTATATTGCCATTGTTTTATTTATAGATGTGAATATGTCACAGGAAGATAAGAAGAAATGCAAATTTATAAATTTCTTGGGAAATTTGTAAACCTCCGTAAAATTCTAAACGAGAGACAACTTGTATTATTTTACGACCACATTTTCGAAAATTTATAAACTTACCGAACTTACGAGTAAAATTATAAGTAAGCAATAACCAAACGCCATGTGCGCTCTGATTGATTGAATAACTGTCAACATCAACCAATCAGAGAGCAGTGTGTTATTTTCCGTATTTTAAAAAAGCGTAAAATTAAAAGCTCTTTTGTGATTGGTCGAACCATCTCGAACCTTACGAATGGATATTCGTTGGTTGATAAATTTACCACAAGACGTCGCAAATTGATAAATTTGCGAAAATGAGGTGCGTAAAATAATATATTTTTATCTCTCGTTTACAATCCTACGAAGGTTTATTAAATTTATCAATTTGCGGTTCTTGTTATGTTCCGGTGACAAATATATTGTTTGATAATTAACTTACTTTGGCATACAATTGAATTTTTTAATATAGAACCTTTTATAACACTTACCTATGAAATTTTCGTCACAGCTTTAATATGAAATTGTGAAGACAAACGGACGTAAGTTGGATCTTTAGGTATGTAATTGGGTTGCGTATTTAATCCTTTGGATAGAGACCCAAAAAAAATATTAAAATATATTTACTTTAATTATTTTGTATATTACCGTTTACGAAATCAAGCACCACAAAAGCCTTAAAAAATATTATGAGTAATTTTCCCCGTTTTTGAAACATTTTCACAGATATCTTGCTTCTATGGATCCGTTATGTTATATAGCCTTAAACATCGATAGAAGGACTATCCAACACAAAAATAGTATTCAATTCAAACCAGTAGTTCCTTTGATCAACGCCTTTAAACAAACTCTTCAGATTTATTATATTAGGGAAGATATATATTTTAATTCATTTAATATAGTATATAATACTATATAATATTAGTATGGATTATTGTATACTTCGAAATCGATACAGTAAATCTAACCTTAATCTTCTCACAACCTTTACAACAAAACATTGCTATTCGTAAGGATTATATAAAAAAAACAGTACTACAATCATTAAAATTAAAAACTCTACTAATATTCAAAGCCCGAGCTTTAAAATATGTATAGAAGTTTATTACTATTTCACGCAAAAACTACTAAATGATTTTAGTTAAAATTTAGCGTGGAGATAGATTAGATACTTAACAGCCTAATGAGTAATTTTCACCCCAATTTTACGCGAGTAAAACCGCGGGACGAGCGTGTTTTAACATAATATGTAACGCAGTTCTAACTCCTACACTTAAAGGGTTTTACCCACTACAACGTATCATACCATGACCGTGCTATGAACGTATCAGACACGTCAAGCATCACGATACGCTCTACTATGCCCACTAGAGACAATACTTACCGGCATGCATGGCACGTGAAGGTGCTGGTCGGTAACGGAACGGGCTATTGGGCATTTTTTTTTTTTTTATACTATGAAGAGGGGAGACGAGCAGGACGCACTCCTGATGGTAAGAGTAACGTCAGCCCATAGCCAATGCAGTGCTACCCGGAACTTTGCTATAAAGCCCAACTCCGGGCAGAGGTGCACTACACCGACGCTCCCCACTTTGAGTCATCAGATGATAGTAATATAGTCTTAACAAATAAACAAGGTAAGGTTGTAAGTATTTACTTTGAACATCTAAACCATTCAATGATCTTAGGTACTTCTTAAAATAGCTATTTAATGTTTATAATACAGTAAATCTCTACTATTATAAAGAGGAAAGACGTGAATGTTTCTTTGAAATGAATATGCTCCAAGGGTCCTGGACCGATTCTTATAAAACTCGTAACGGATATTGTCTTGAGTTAGGGGATGAACATAGGTTACTTTTTATTGGAAAAAAGAGCAAATTGGAAAAAGGAAATAAAAGTTTGTATGGGAATTCGTTGTTCTAGTCTGGTCAAATATTTAATGTTCAACCCATTTTCCGTATGAAGCTTCGTTCGATAATGCGTTCAATATTTTTACTAGTTATACTAAAGTGTTATTATTTCTTTTTTAAAGTAAGTAATTATACTTATTTGTTTTTCTTAATACTCGTGTGGGAGTGGGAGGGGGGCAGGGCAAGTATATGCTTATACCTACAAGAATAGTTATAAGTGATAGACAACAAAAGTAGGTTAGACTCGCAGTGCGTCACGCATTTAGCCAGATTTCTTATTGGAATATATCCCATTATCTGATTTTCCTATTAATGTATCTGAAATTTTTTTATAAGAATGTTACAACTAATTCAGTTGGTATATTTTCTCTTTTATTAATACTATTTCTTGATCTAATGTATCGATTTAAACATTTTTTTATCATTAGCAAGCTACACCATTTGTGCGTGTCATATAATGAAAAAAGTGATGGTCTTAAATCGCTGAACAAAACTAATGGTTTATTTAAATAACTGCGAATAACACAAAGTTGAAACTTTATTTATCTTCATATTTAATCAAAGATGTTTTGTTTGATACCAAAAGAAATGGTGTTTAAAATTAATTGTAGGTAGGTATATGTGTATTTATAAGTATAGCAGTATGATAATAATAATTTATTTTATAGCCTGTGTGTGTTAAACTATGGTAGTTATTATAATCGGGTGGCAATCCCTATCGGATGTAAGTGCATAGATACATTTTGTTTATTTGTAGATAAGTACCTATATAAATAACGGCACCTAACTCTACAAATAGCAAGACAAGACTGCCGGTCCAAAGCTCTAGCTATAATTATTAGCTCTCTGTTATAATTGTTAAATCATTGAAAAAAAATGTGTTATATTTTTTACCATTAGCTATATGTACACTCTACTCGTTAATATAATCAATAGTCTTACAATAATTATCTTATATTGTTTAAAGTTTTATTAAGACTTACCATTCATGAATTAAGCGTATAATGCGAGAATTGACTCGTATCCCGCCACGTCCATAGCGGTGGCAAGCACGACTGCTGTAGACCCGCTAGCAATTCCGCATGGTACCTTTGTGCTGCTAGGAGGTATGGCGCCGGCAGCGGCATGGGATAGTGAGGCTGCGGCGCGGGCGGAGGGGAAGGGGATGATTGCCTCGGTTCCGGCTCTAAAAGAGCATCTATAGTAAATGCTCGGCGAGGACGCGGCCCCGCCGGCAACAACGCAGCTGTGTCCGGCGCGTCCACGGGGTCGGGGCTCGGCCTCGAGCACATTGCAATCGGCGCATACAATCCTCCAGACATTCCCGATGCGGGCGATGTTCCCGCCTGCCGAGCTAAGAACGCCCTGTTAAAGCTAGCTAACGCTGCCAGCTCTGCATTTAAACTATCCTTCTCTCCCTTATGTAACTTGAATCTCTTACGTCTCCGTAAGAGCGACCCGTTTTCGAACATGTCAAACGCTTGCGGATGCAGAGTCCAATAAGCGCCCTTACCGGGCCGGTCGGGTCTTCGGGGTACCTTTACAAAACAGTCATTGAAAGATAAGTTGTGCCTCAGGGAGTTCTGCCAACGCTGTGTGTTCCGTCTGTAATAGGGAAACCGATCGGTGATAAATCGGTAGATTTCCGACAGGGGCAGCATGCGTTCAGGTGAGCTCCAAATCGCCATGGCCGTGAGCGCGATGTATGAGAACGGCGGTTTCTGATCTCCGTACGATTCACGAGTCGGCCGAGGCATAATTTAGCACTGAAACGTGGGTTGTGATATTCGCGTGATGTTTTCAGGCAGCACGTCTCTCACTAGTTAATGGAAGATAAGCACTGGGCTCGGGGCGCGAGCGCGGCGCGCTAAGGCGGGGCGCCGCACAAGCGCCTCCCAACTCGGCACGCACCAATCGCCGGCATCTTACTTTGCTTTTGTTTTTGTCGGCTCCGGACCCGTTACAGAAGAATTTAAATTGTTATCACGTTTACATTATACAAAATTTATTCGACACCGACACTTGAGCTTGTTTCGAAATTGCAATGATTAAAGAAGTAATACTTAGTGGTGAGAGCGCTGGATCCAGGCCGATCGTTATAAGCCCATTGATTTGTTATGATCTCGATTTGTACCTACGAAGAAGCCATAACACAACACTATTCGAAAATATTATTTTTTTAGTATCTAACTCCAATGTTAATTGTTACTTAATATTAAAGTTATTATACTAAGTAATGTTTTTGCTGTACTTGTAGAAAAAAGCAACATATCTACCTACTCTTTGAGGCTTATACAACTTATTCACAAGCACAATGATAGGTATTTAAGTGAAAACCTAAAATACCTATTATAACAATATTAGCAAAAAATGTTATTCATATATTATGTAGGTTACATACAATACTTTATACAATACAAAAATTAATATAAATTTAATGTCAAATGAAACTTCCACTTCTTAAATACTTAATTAAAGAAATGAGATATAAATGTAACTTAAACTATTGTAAATCTTCCGTGAAAGCTTTAAAACTTATACCTAAGAAACCGAACAAAAATTAGTCTTTAATGTTAATGTACCTATAATAAGGGGACATTATAATAATAATTTATTTGACCAAGACTTCATGTGTATAATTATTAATTAAGTAGGTAGGTATAATACAATACCTACATTGTACTTATTATATTTATGTAGCCTATGGTTTCACATATTTACACTGTAGTACCACGTGTGTTTGTTTACTTATAGAAGGCTTTGATCATCTTCCATCAAATGACACCACAGTTTTCTGTTTTATTTGACCTTAATAAAAACATCTTATACTTCCTATAAAACGAAACCTACATGCTATAAATAGGTATGTACGTATATCAATTAATTGGTTGCTAGCCTTTAAAGAATAATACAATGGAAAATTACGTCAGAAATAGCGTGGAAAGCTTAAAACTAATTAATTAGTCTTTATATTAGCTATTCAATTAGACAAACTAAGGCACTTACACGAGCAACTCAATTGAGTTTACTCAAAACTCAATAAAAATGCACTTCATAACAATGAAACAATCGCAAGTGTTCTCGTATAACCATTATTTAACTAATTGCAACGATCGTAAATTGTATGGCGTCTAGCTTAAACAATGAACCTAATGAGATATCTGAACCATGTGTTAGAAGTTAAGAATTGTGTTTGATATTATATCATAGTCATGTAAAAGATCTCACGCTATTAGCTTGGCTATTTATTTTTTTGATTAGTTCAAAGAGACATCGTTTTATTAAAATTAGTTGCCTTATAGGTAGTGAAGCCATTATGTAAGGATGAATAGGATGGTCATAGGTGTCTAGAAAATCAGCGTCAAGTAATGATATAAAGTTAAGTATATTATTGAGTTTCGAACGGTTAATAGGAGAGCCCCATTTTTCTCGTTTATTATATTGTTCAGTCCGTCAACGAATTCGCGACTTGTAGCTAATAATTTTTTGTTTAATCCTCAATTGCTCTTATGCATGTTTTATGATCTTTACATAGACAATAGTTTTAATTTCATTAAATACATATGTATATATTTAAATGTGAAAAATAAAGAATCGAGCTTTACACGAATAAAACAATTAGATACGAATAATGTGATTCAAGATTTGTAGAGCTTTTTTATGTAATTTTTATACATTGAAAAGTTACCCTTCCGATAAATTATTTTTGTGACCATTTTGTAATGCGATTCTTTACACTGTATGGTAGTTTCGTTTCGGTTGTAATGTGACAATACTTATTACACGCGTAATGGTTTGTTAAAATCAATTTATCAATAAATAACAGTATATTTATTGAAATGGAATGGATATAAAGCTGTATTGTAGTGTAGGTTTTTTTAAATTACAAGTATTGACTTCAATTTTGCTAAAACAATATGTATTTACAGTAATGCCGTATTACAAACATTGTATATTTTGTCCGAATAAAATGCTTTATTATTAAGTATTGACTTTATTGTTTCTTCTTACACTATTAATTTTATTCAAAATACTTAACCCTTAAACTTATAACTTAATATGAACACGACTATTACTCTAAAATTTCTATACATACAGAGCGCTACGGCTCTACGACTCTACGATAGCTTATAAAAAGTCCGCTATATAAAAAAGGCTGTCAAAAATGTGCCAAGAACGGTTATTATAAGCGATTCTTTTTTCACGGTAACACTCGTAGGAGCAATCATGTTGGCATACTGAGCTAATATTGCCTTTGAAGTCGCCGCCCGCTTAGATCACACAGAACGAAACAAACGCCTCCACCTTGTTATTATGTGTGACTTCAACAAATTGTTCACAAATATTTGCCTCTACCTGTGCTTTTTTATCCAATACTGATATTCGCCGTGACCGAGTCAAGGGCGTCGTAAAAGTTGGCCGATTAAACACGGTGGCTTAAAATCGACTAGGTATCGCCAGCTAATGGTTTTGCAATGGGAATTAAATTTGATATAAAAAATGTGGTTATTTCTGGTATAAGAAACTCAAAGAGCAATGAATGCGGGTCACCTAAAGTGACCTATACCTAAATCTTAAATAAAAGCAATAGAGTGTATATATTTTATTTATTAAAAATTACATACGTGGTTTGTATGCTGTACAATAAAAATCTCATACGATTTTTGGGAAATATTCTCCGGTTTATCGGTGCGAGCAAATTTTGAGCTCACGAAGAGTGATTTCGTGCTTTTCTGACGTTACCAAAAACTGGCTCTAACTTGCGTAGTTCAAGAAAAGGCAACGGTTTTGTTGTCTGTTTACCTACTACTTTTGAAGATAGAGAACATATTCATACCTACTAGATAAATCCTAACTGACTAATCCAGTACACCTGCCCTACTGAAACGATAGCTAAATAATTTAAGAATTTATCTTACATTTTTCACGTAAATTCCAGTTCCAAATATTTAGATTATTGTAAGATGATGTACGAAAAGGAGTTTACTAGGGGTAATGGCTACGATCCACTATTGAGTCACAAAGAAAATTCAGGGAAGGTTAATATGACAATAGATCTATTTAACGAACTACATCGCAATGATGAAATGATGTGAATTCTGAGGACATATTTTGATGTCTGTTCGTAAGGAAGTGTACGTTTCAGTGAAACGAGTACCCAATGGAATTGCTTTAATGCTTATGTTCTAGTGATTTATCCTCCTACTAAAAAAAATGTTAATTGTGTACTTCATAATATAATTTTATACTATTATTAAAATATCCTTTTTTACTTAAATGTTATTACGGCAATACTACTAAAATATTCCAAAGCTTCTTAACTTAATATGGGATTAAATGTAAAAGTTTTGAATGCGCTCAATACAGAGTTAGTTATAATCACTCTGTTTAATGATATATCGTAAACAGCCAGTCCGTGGTTCCATACGAGCGTTTAGCGGGTTATTTTCTAATACTCGTATAATGTCCTTTTTATTGAGTGTAAATAATTGAGTTTGTAGCGACGCCGCGCCGACATCTGCTCGCTCGGGTTGTATCACTCCTTTTCGGATTTCCCACTTAACTTTAATGTCCTCATAAAATTTTACGTTATTGACCCGATAATCGAATTTAAACATTAACGCTTTGGTTATAAGATTTGAACTGTTTCGTTTTCGTCAGCGCTACATCGCTTCGTCGGGATTTAAAAGGAGTTTAATCTGCTAATGGTTTCGTAAACATCGAAATTAGTTCCAAATACATCGATTCTTGAATTTGTTTTCGAGTGAACGACATTT
This sequence comes from Eurema mandarina, assembly GCA_018238005.1. NCBI lineage: Eukaryota > Metazoa > Arthropoda > Insecta > Lepidoptera > Pieridae > Eurema > Eurema mandarina. The sequence goes on from DWAJ01000627.1 coordinate 17,874, forward strand.
GAGTGTACTTTACTTCAGTTATTACAATATTTGTTGTTGGAGTTGAATTATTTATGTGACTCGTATGAATGATGTCGGTGTATGCAGTCACGACGGTGCTAGTGATCTTACAAGTAATGAAGCAAAAGACGCTAAAACTTTATGGGAGTTATTGATACATTATCAATATGAAAACTCGAAAAACCAATATGGTAGATAAAATATGTATTAAAATTAATACATATTAATTGAGTAAAATTTTCGCAATGTAAGTTTAATTGGCCTTTAACTTTCCTAATTTAATGAAAATTATACTACTTAATTACTTATTAGTAACTCTAAATCTGCAACAGTACTTTAATGGTATGATTATTTAATGTGACTTAAGGATCTGTCTCTCCCCTAGAGGGAGAGGGAATATGATGCGTCCGCATTGTGTCGTCAACCCGGTATGTTTTCAATGACTCGCTGATTATTTAATGTCTAAGTGTTTTATTTAATGGCGACCAATGATTCAATTAGAAATTAGAAAGAAAGATTTTACCCAAAATTTAAACTGCTTACCCAAAATTTAAATATTAGCTATTTTGTCCTATATAATATCATACAAGGGATTTATCGTTCTAAAAGCTCAGCATAATTGGTAAACATTATGAATCACAATAGAACTTAACCTACCTATATACAAAAGGAAGGCATAACGATAGTTGAGTGCGAACCCTCAGAGTGCAACACATGTCACAGCCCGAGGCAACTATTAAAGCGAACCACAAATTGAATGTATGAAAAATTGTTAGATTAAAAGAACATTAAAATAATATCTGAATTGGAAATGGAATGGCATTTACACGTTAGTGAATATTTATTATTATAACAACAATATTATATTTGTAAATGATAATTATATTTAGTTTCCAATATTCAAAAGTAATAGTTTCAACGTTTATTATCGAAGTTGTTTGTAACTAAGCGTAATAATAGTATTTACTATTTAAGGATATAGATAGCTTTACTTTTCTTTGAAATAATCGCTTCCAAAATCTGAATAAATTCATTAATGAACGAACCCAGCGTTACGATATTGAAAAAATCATAAAACAATACGTATTTATTGTATATCTCTATAGTCTATACAGTCCTCAAAGGTGTTCCCTGATACACATAATTAATATTAGGCAAGGTCTGCGCCCCGCGGCGATTCGCCCTGAACGTCTTTGAGCTGCGCCGACGCAGCATTTGTCATATTAGCGCACCAAAGGTGTGAATCGCTTTTTTCTAAACGTTATTAATGAGAATAATAGAAAATTGTTTTTTGTTACACCATTCCTGATTGTTGTCAATTAATTTTTTTTATTTTCATTGAATTGAAGAATAATAATTGCGTGCCCGATCGATTTGGTTAATTTGATTTATACGCTTTATGTTCAAATCTAGAAATGTTGAAACAAAATCATTTGTTGTTTTGTTTCGTAAATCAATATGTGTTAGGCTATATTGTACATTAATGAATACGGTATCCAAAAAAGTTTAAAACGATATATATCAACGTTAAGAAGAATAATACTTGATATAAATGTTTAATGTTACATATCAACCAAGCTGGTTGCATGCATCATACAAAAAGGTCTACGCAATTTGTATAACTTGCACTCCAGTCTCTTTTGAACAATTTTCGAGGGTTGTTTCAATGTTATTTTTCAAAGAGCTACTTATTATGTAACTTGGGAAAAATGAGCCAAATCACGAAGCTCGGAAAAGCTCTCAGTCCCCTCCGTTGTACGGCATTGAATAATAAGCAGGAACAACGCCTTCCCATTTTCTTACCCTAAACAATAGAAACGCTGAGTGAATAATCATATTGTAATACGAATAAAGAAATTTATTTAACGATCTACTTTGTATTGCAGTAGGAGGAAATTTTGGCACGTGTTACGCAGTAGACCTATAATTTATATTATTCGCGATATCGTTAGTTTCACTAAATTGTCTGTGTAATTATAAATAATTGAGACCCCTATGTACAAAAAACGAATCATAAAATTATAGAATATGTAGCTCTACAGTCCAAATGTATTTAATTTTAGAATTGTACGATTACAAAACTAACAATTAAATATGATAATATACAGATCCATAATAAATCATTCGAAGATCGGTATATTTCAGCAAAAGAACAATAAGCCTTTATACCGTAATATATCGAAGTAATAGAATCTTTTGTGTTTGTATGTAATACACCGCTTCCGGTCGATATAGGTCAATCCGAACCATTTGCATATCACAATGGCTTGTAGCAATATCAATCTTATGACATAACAATGATGTAGTGATTGCTTTTTTTGTTACAAATGATTTTAGTAACTAATTAAATATTGCACTTTTAATTGAAGTAAATAGTTCTAACGAGATTAATTAAGATAAATAATTTTGAAAACTTTTTGACGTTCTGAAAAATTTTGATTATTTTTTTTGTCGTATCTAGAATAGGTCAGATAACCTTAGACGAAATAAACTTGGACTACACCCTGTCTATGAAATAAAGAGAATCCAAATTTATCTTAAACTAAAATTAATGTTTGTCATAACTAAATTATAACTAGTTATTTACATAGTCTATTTCACCAGATAACCACAAATCACATTAAAAGATTTGCATGCAACATAGAACCCAGCATAACAAGTCCTTAACAGGTGATATCTAACATAACTCATCAATAGTCCATAACTATTACCATAAATTGCGTTTGGAGATGGTATATTTTCCGATGAATTAAACATGTTTTCATTGTGCGGGGAGAGGGGGTGGGGCGGCCGAGGCGTTAGAACTATTAACTCGCTGTTTAGAGATAACATCGGCCGACAAACTCGATTAGTGACTGAAGTGAGCCTGCCGGTGTCTAGCGTAAGCTGGAGACGACTGCGGGTACATACGTTGAACACAATTTTATAGATCACATGTAATACAAATAAAAAAAAATAATATTGCTCTATCGTTATGTTTTGTTTAATATGGTAACCTAATCTAAGAACCAATTTGCCCACTCGATTTATTGATAATACTTCGGTGACAGTCTACGCATCATATAGGTTAAAGATTAGATTTTTCAATTACAAATATTAATTATAATATAGATAGATAGATTTATAAAACTCTAATAACTTTACAGTAATTATAATTCGTTAGCTCTCGAACATTAACATTTATTTTACAACAAATAAACAAAACAGTTGCAAGGAACGGCATTCTTTTAACTCTTGGACCACACATCCAGTTATTTCAAATCACTCTTAATATTATGATCGCAACTTTTAAAACCATTATACGTGCATCTATTAAATTTGTAAGTACTTGCTGCAATAACATTGTATACAAGTTAAAAATGACATTACGAAGGAAACTCCGCTATTAAATATTAAACGCTGTAAATATGCATCGTAATAAAAGCGCTGTTAAAATGAATTTAGTTTTTTGTGAACTCAGTTGTAGTTAATTACTTTTGGCCCGGTCAAACAACGCTTTGGCGGTAACTGAGCCTCATAATTCATAAAGACATGGATCCTCCCAAATTGAACGCGTAGTGTGGAGTGTGGAGTGCAGACGAGTCGGCGCAGAGGGAAAGAGACAAATATCTGTTAGAGAGGGTAGGTGTCAGCTGTGAATGTAATTGGGAACGTTTATGTTGACTCGAAAAAATCATCAATCGTTTTAATTTCATTTAAATGATTTTTTAATATGATTTGATTACTTATTATTAAAATGCTAAAGTACCCGGGTACTAAGTTTTTAATTGTCCGTATTTGATTAAAAATATAACATCAGGTCATTTTGATTGCAGCCCTTGCTTCAAACGAACAAAAACTTCTTCTTTTGAATATGTACGAATTTCCCCCCTAAATAACCTACAATAGACCGATGGTAAAAACACACAATTGTTACTATGCATATTTCTTGTATGATATATCTACTTGAAGGTAATACGATAACTACACACAGGAAGAATATAATAATATAAGCAAGCAATGATTGGGCGAGCAGGCGCCCGCATCGGCACACCGCAGACCTTGTGTACGCAGCTTAACACGCCACTATAAATTTTAATCCTCCATTTGCATATCAACAATATCTGTTTATCCGTTTTCTTGTTCCGAACATGAAATTGTGAGTTGTTCAAGTTTTGCAATTTTAACACTACGTCATTTATGAACGTAAGTGATCATAAGGCATAACCTATTTCATAGATTTCTCTTGTTTTTTTTTGTTATCTATACTTTCGTGTATGTAGGTATGTAAAAATAAAACGGTTTTGCAAATTTTCAAAAAACAATAATTGAATATCTATTAAGAAGAAGATTTCCTCGCCTTGCGTCATACCTACTCGACCAAATGCTATTATTATATTTTAAAAAGGTAACACACAAGGTGGTCTAGATCGTTAATCTCTATGTAAGTACAGTAATGTCACGATGGCACAACCGAAGCAAATCACAAACAGATTTGACTGAACCTCCCTTCTATTGTATTGTTGCGTACCAAACATTGCTCCATACATTTATGGGCTTTCCATATCCTTCCAAATGGCCATTGTCATTCACTAAATAGTGTATTACGATTTCTGGAGCGTGTTATGAAGAATAGTTAGTATAACAGTGTAGTGTCCTCCTAAAAGTTGTAAAACGTTACATGTCCGTCTTATTGCGTTGAATACATAATTTCGTACATAAATTATGCAATATGTAATTAACCTAACACTTTGCTCACACAATATCGTAATTAGGGACAGTGTCGACAACTCTACTAATTACTGCGCTTCACTTAAAAGGCACATGGCAGAAACATTCTACATATATTCTGAGAGTGATTAATAGATACAGATTCTATGTATTCCCCGACCACCGCGCGGCGTCTCAAGTACTGTTTGCTTTTTACAATTCATCCCATTAAGCGACTGAATAAACTCATTACAAATGAATACGACTGCCCGCCGAAAGGTTCCTTTCAGCCGATATTAAACCGCATTATCTACGATTATTCTTTGCCTTGATTAGTACCATATCATTTAGTCCTGTGTTGTAATTATAAGTCGACGATTAAAAATGAATTATACGTTATGAAAGATAAAGTAACAAATTGTATGTGCTGCAGTCTCGGCGGCGGCTTTGTCTGCGAGAGATGAAAAGCGCCGCGCACGACTATTTATCATTGACACACACAATAGTATTGGGACACGGCTCGAGGTATTAGTCAAATAAACTTTATTCAGGTGTCGATTGACGGATTTGTTTTACTTACTATGATTAACTACTGTTTTAAAGTTGTTCTTCTTAAAAATATATATCTTAAATCAATAATTTTTTGCATAACATGCTGTTTATTTTAATACATATGTGTATACTTTTGAACCATATATGTTTTTATGGCTCTTTTTGTAGCAGCTATGAACTCATATACGTTGATACGACATATCCTTACGAAATTATCATGTCCTATATGTCAGAAATTACCTAGTTAAAGGTTGACTTAAACCATTTAATATAAGACATATGAGAAACATCAAAGATAAAGCGATCCTGCGTCAATTTATGATAATTACACATAATATCTCTAAGGTTTGTTTATATGTGCCTTAGCAAGGTTAGTCGTTACAATTTTGATGAAACTTTATAATCACTTTAATTGGCTTCCATCGAAATTGGCGTTCGGATTTTAATAATAAATATTTATACAGGTAGCAGCTGCATTAAAACTTCGCTCGATACCCAAATAATAATTAGCCTGCCCTTAGCACCTCGATCGGCGATCGAGAAAAAAGAGCTCGGCCAGTCTCGCTCGCGAACTAACATAACCTGTAATTTGGAAATTATTATCTAACACATTGTGCCTTTCTGGTTATCCCGCCGGTCAATTTGCCGTTTTTATAGCTCCCACAGAGTCGCGGCTTCTAATTATCTCGACCACGATCGTGGCCCGATGCGAGATCTCATCGATAGCCATAAAATAAACCCTCGCACGATACTATAGAGCTCATATTATCTAGTTATAATTTCACGCTTGACTTAGAAACATGAGAAAATATGTTCAAGAATAACGCGCCCAGGCGAACTGTATTTGTTTTACTGCGAATTCTCTTAACAGGTTTAATCATTTTAGACAATTATTTTAGTCCACAGTGGAACGATGATTAGACGCTGCCGTCCAATGCACGGTAGTCGGGGAGGCCATTCGATTATGATAATAAGCTTAATGAATATATATTAAAAATTAAAACGATGCAAGCACAGGTCATTATAGCGGGTTCCGTTTCTACCTTGTTAGTCGCAAGTCTTTTATAAACCGTCACATTTCCTTTTTATACGCTATTATCTATGCACGATGTCGTAAATTTAAATATTAATCGGTGAGGTTTAACGCCCAATTTTTAAATTATAGAAACGAACCGAAAATAACTGTACGCTCGTTTGGGGCCGATTTCGGCACTCGACGCTCGAGTCTAATAGAAAGGACTACTAATAAAATTAATTTATTTCTCGATTACAACAGTAACGCGACTTCAAAAACCCGCCGCTGTTTCACATCATTAATCATATTAATTAAGATGAAGCATGAGCGCTTTTGTTCGCCACACTTCGACTAAACGAGAGTTCTTTACGCTCTCCTCTTGGATATTACCTCGTGCAATATCGGTGTCGTGCGAGAAAGCGATAAAATTCAGGTAAAATTTGCAGAGTGACAGCGCCTTGTCGTGATTAGCTCGCGTTGGCGCGCTGTGCCGGCCGCGCCGCGTGCGCGATTGGTCAAAGACAATATTGTTTAATGGACTCGTATGTGAACTCTTCTTGCAATTTACTTGCTATTACTGCGTTATGTGTGTAATCGAGCTATTACTGGAGATGTATGAGCGGCACGCGGGCACAATTTGTTGCGCTCGCGTTACTTTTATCTATTGTTTTACGAGATTGATGAATTTGAAGTGCGATTTCAAAATGGCATGACGAAAAATAATTGATGGTCAATCAGTGTTTTCATTGAATACGAAGTCAGTTATCAAACGGAACATGTCGGTATCACGGTATGAAACAATTATTTTTGTTACAGCGTGTAAATTATTAATAAATGAATACGACTGTAACTAAATGTTAGAACGCCAAGTGATACGGTTTTAACAATATTTTTCAATTGGTTTTTACATGATAATGATAAAGGTTTAACCAACGCTAACATGTAAAAATCCAATACATTTTAAAACAAATATTATTATGTACATTTTTCCTTTTTTAAATACGTTACTTAAGTCATTGGAATGCTGCTACACATGCTCCTACCTCAACAGCTTTGTCAAAGGGGTATCATTCTAATATATGTTACTTTTTGTAATTTTGTCATTTAAAAATATAAAAAAAAACTAACATAGGTACCTCATCTATCTCTTATCTGTAAGAGTGAATGAAAAAGCGTATAAAAGATTTTTATATAGATATATTTTTACAAAGTAATTAATGTATGTATTAACAAAATTCAAAAAACAATCATAGTAAGGGCTTCATACCTCATACGCTTGCTCATGGCGCTTCGCTTTACAAATGACAAGTAATAAATCGCACACATTAGTTTTATTAATTCAAAGGGGAATTATGTCTTCATCGACTACCGTTGGCCTCGCAATTATCGCACATTATCTTCTATTGAACACGATCAACTTAATTTGACGGCATTAAAGAAATAACTGTTGGAATATTTGAGCGGACAATCAGCCTTTCATGCTTCCAGCTCCCTTTTATATTGTACTAGCTGACCCGTGCCCACTTCGTTAGGCATAATGTTAAAAATCCTTTTTTATATAGCCTATGACACTCAGCAATAATGTGGCTTTTTATTGGTGAAAGAATTTTTAAAATTGGTTCCGTAGATCCCGAGAGTACCCGTTACAATTTAACAAACACACAAACTTTACTTCTTTATAATATTTCGAATTTTTCTTTTCTCATATATTGTACATAAAAAGATATGGTATAAATAGGTATTAAAAAGAAACAGTTCACGGACTAGGTACATAGACACGGCACGACGGAGCTTATAGAAGCTTTTTAAAATATCAACCTTCGTTAAGAATTTTTAAAATTGGTTTAGTAGATCCCGAGATTACCCCTTACAATTTAACAATCACACAAACTTTACCTCTTTATAACATTAGTATAGAATAAGGAAAATGCTTAATTTTATTGCGATTTACGGAATGTAAAGTTGATGGCACTTAACGAAATGGAATATTTTGTTACAGACACTAGATAGTATTTTTCTATATTTTTAAACAGCATGTAAGCATAGTATAAGAAGATTTTAGTAACGTTCTATTTCGTTATTGTATTGCTATGATTTCGATAGAGCTTTAGTTAATATCAATAGATACATTGTTGTTGGTTGTCAGTTTTAATATAAATATTATTAATTTTATAACGACTAGGATATTTCTTTAAAATAGCACGTGAACATCAACTAAAATTGACATTTTCAATTTGGATACGCGCAAACCTTTAGGTTATTTGCAATTATTTCCGAATTTCATTATTGCATTATCATTTTCTTAATAGCTCTGTGCTGTTGAAGGAAATCATACCTTACTGCGAATAGTCATGGTTTGATTTTATTTGACGCCGTGTTTAGTTGTATGGATGAAAGACGCCGCTACCATTTGTCACATTTTTGGCTCGACCTGCGAAAGTAGCGCCCGCCCAGTTTGCACTTCACATTTTGTTCTTTTTAATACATTACGGAATACGTATTTAATGGTTTTTCGCTTTGGGACCGTGGCCAATCATTCTGTCATTAAAATAAAGCGTCAAGTGTGGTGTTAGCGCATAGTATTGTTGATGTATGATGTGTAAATTCTTTAGTTATAAGTCCAATAAAATAACTTAGTGATATTAACTGTACTCATTGATCGAGACGCGATGACATCTCTTACGAGATATCATTGCTTGAGGTCAAGGCCTATGTTCATAAATCTGCACAACGTCAAAGTCTAGTATTGTAACTAAAAAGCAAAATATGACCTCCTTTTTTGTAACATTTAGCCAATTTCGGGGCAAAGTTATAAACGTCGCATGCGCTCTCGGTTATAAAGAGTAATTAAATAATTCGAAGCACTAATATGTAGATCTGTGCGTGTGTCGGCGGCCATTAGACGCGAAACGGCAAATCATTTACAAGAAAGCGAGAACCCGCCTCGTACTATTTACATAATTTATTCATATGTAAACCCATACGTTGCAACTTGAAGGCATTTTACGATACTTCAAAGTTAAGTAAAGGTTGACTGTGCGGCTATTTCTATTGATTTTAGACGACATATTTTTTAAAATTATAGATATTCTATTACAGTGTGAACTCTTACAACGATCTTAGGTAGGTAACTTTATTGCAAATAATCTAATTATACAGGTAAATTGGATTAATGTTTTGTGATATTAATGCTAGATTAAATTTTAAAAATACCTTTGCATTAAAAAACTACCCACATAAATAAATAGATGCATACATTTAATCTATAATGTGTACTTAGTATGATTTTATCTAACCTATACGAATACGATACATTCGCTATAATGTTTTATGTTGTAGGTTTAGTTACAACGTTGTTCCAGTCTCGCGGTGATACGATCTACCAAATATTAAACTAATATTTAGGCAACGCTTTGCCCGGAGCCGCCTCATTTGAATAAGGTGTAATTCCATTAACTCCAAAAACACGAGAAAGCGAATCTTTATTTTTTTTTTAGAACAGTATTTAGATGCTCAGAAATTGAAATCGTATGATGGTCTGTTCATTGTCAATAAAGGTACAAATAGGTACTTTTTAGTAGACCTCTAAAAAAGGAGGTGTCTTAATTCATCATGGCCTATTTTTGAGTAGGTAGGTACTTTTTGAGTGTCCTCAATAAAAACACGAGTTGTGATAAGTGTAGTTTACATTTGCTATGAAGTTTTGAATTCAACTTTTTATTTGTTTATTTTACTGGCTGGCTCAGTTAACCGGTTCCATACCAAAACGCTGAACGCGGTAGTGAAAGCGCGGCTTAACCGGCTATAGTTTAAAATATCATAATCATAAGCCATTAGCCGGCTAATGCTATGTCTCTGCGGCGGCTTTGAACGTAGTTTTATTACGTCGCTATTAATTGTAAACGATCCTTCGAATTTATATTGGAATAAACCTTTCCATTGTAGCTACGTCGCCCGATGTCGTATATAGACAGTAAGTGTACTTAAGTGTAAGTGGACTGTATTTTGGAAGTTTTGTTTCATTTTTCAGTGAAGGAAATGGTTCTTTCCGTTCTATGAGTGAAACACCCAGTTACTTCAGAGTAGGTAATATAAATATGTAACCTGATAGTATCACGTCTCTTCTGCTTTTCTATTCATTGCGTTTGGACCTTCCAAAATATATTTTATATATGTTTAATTACAATGGAATCAAAGAGGAAAACTATTAATATCAGGGCTTCAAAAGTAATACCTTTTTTCTTATCAGTTTTTTATTGCAATTTTTATTTTTATTAAGAACATTTTCAAAAGTATATTCCTAATTTAAGTCTTCTTACTCAGCTGAATGCCGAAGAAGAGTATCTGCTTTTATGTTGCATACATAAAGTTGAATAGACAAGAAGGTATGTAAAGTTGTTGCTATTCCAAAGCAAAACTAAGAAACAAACCAATGGAAATGACTTGTCAAACAATTTGCCCTCAACATGCAGTCAGCCAGTTAAACGTCGTCGTCAAGCGATTGAAAATCAAATATAATTGACGTGTCATTCTGAATTATCCCATTTCAATTAGCCGAGAAGTCTAAGCTAAGAGTGAACTGGAAGTAAGTCTATGCGAGGCGGGAACCGCCCCTTTCTCCTCGGCCAATGGGATGCCTCTAGAGCATCTCGTCTGTCTCTAGAGATCACGGTGACTGAACGCTTGCCTCAATTTATGAGACGTGTCGTTTTCAGCGACTGATTGATGTTGGAATCGTTAGCTTGTCGCGGTAAAATGTGATTTTTCATGTACAAATGCGCGTCTGGCGCCAATAAAGTAAAACACGAGGTCCGCATTCTCAGATTGTTATATAGACATTTACTTAGTTTCTTCGTGTTAACAGGTATCTTGGTTTATGGTAAAATTAAAGTAGGTACATGCTTTTAATTAAATTTTTAAAATTTACGTACCTATTAAATTATAATGTTAATAGAAAGATATTTACATCCTACTATATGTACATAGTCATAGACTGTAAAAGTTATTAATAAGATAAGCTTTTAACAATAAAATTTCTAATACATTAGTAAGTATTTTGTCGAGACAACAAAGCTAACCAGCAAGTAAGCACGGAAATCATTATTTACCTGAAGCCGAGAAGAAAGAACTTCGGAATCACTAAGCTCGTGAGACTTAGCCAAGATGAGGTGATTCATGTAATATAAAAAATAAAAGTAATTGAACTATGACCTTGTTTCGACTTAGTGTTGTCTGGATGATAACTGAGATTCGCTCGTGACTTATACCACGCCAGAACTACATTGCACCGCTTTCATAATCCAATTAAGAATAATTGTCGATAAACTGACATCTCAGATATCGATTTATGTGGTGATATTTTAACATCGTTAATAAATTTATGCTTGTTCTTTCCGTTTGATTGCTTGCGGTGTTTCATTAAGTTTATTCGATTCGCACTTCAGACTCAGTATTGACAGCTTGTAATCCAATAATGATTTATCATTAGGTACCTACATGTGAAAACATTAATTAATTATTGACACCACGTGTGCTGTTTCGTATTTAATATATTCTACGATTATAATGTCGTATAAATATTTTCTTATCTACTTAACATCTTAACTCGATTCACTTTACACAGGCCTTTGATGACAATTTAGCAGTTGTGTGCATAAATAAACGTATTTTTAAAACGTTTATACATTACTATTAGTATTTATTGCATGATAATTATACATAGTGATAATGTAATTTCTATTAGGAAAGTTAAGTTCATACAATATTATATACGTATTTAAGTATCTACGTGAAGTGGCGAGTCGTGAGCTTATTATAAATATCTACAACACTCTTTGCAAACCCTTACTAATCTACTGCAACACATCTTGGGGCGGGGCACAGGGCTCT
>DWAJ01000628.1:0-30005 GCA_018238005.1 Eurema mandarina
CATTTTATAAAAATCTAGAGTTATGCGATAAAATCCGTATAACTAGATTTTTATCACTTACTATGAATTTAACTTAATTTACTGAAACTTACTATGAATACCCCGGAGAGATACGCTCTTTAAGGTTTCAATATAATTCACCGCAGGATATGGGTATATAAACTCGTTAACAATCATTTATAATTATTGTCTCATATAAATATAAAAATATCAGTGATACTATAGAAATGTACTAACTCTCTCTTTCTCTCTCTTTCTCTTTGTCTGTTTTGTTACGTTAAGCTATTTTTTACCTTACCCTTCTGGTACCACAAAGCTACAAGATAAATATTGACTACTAGAGGCTTCAAAACAAAAATAGCCAGCCCATAAATCAACTATTGTAGTTACCTGCGATCGATCAACAACCAAACTGAGAGGAAACTCCGGCTACGCGATTCCGCCTACAAGGCAATCGGTTGAAAGTTGGTAAAGTCTATGATAATGAGCCCGTCTGAAGTCGAGCCAACTTGTTTGTGGATCTGCCAAACTCCGGCTCCGGCGTGAAGTAGTTTATTGGATTATTTCTAAGTGTCGTGACAGCTATCCGCTGTTTAAATCAGTCGTTTCATTCAACATTTAAAGGAAAGATATCGGTAACCAAAATAATTATCATACATTATGTAGAATAATTAATTATTTGGCAAACTAACAAGCAGCAATGAGAATTGCATTTGCAGTGCAACTTGGTAGTAAAAAATATTAAAAAAAGTCAAATAAAAATGATTCTTTATTTATAGTTTTAATTAAAATTCGAAATTTAGGTAAAGAAAATTTTGTAATGTTATAATATGTCACACTAAAATTATAACTAAATAAATTGCATGTTGGATATAAAACAACTAAAAATCTAATCCAAACGTTTATTCAAATCATGATCATTTTTTTTTAATTTACTCTTACACATAACCTTACAACTAACAGTACAAAGAAATACAAATTAAGGGTTTGGTTTCACAAACACGAACACAGGCTTGAATTTGGGGTCCCAAGAGCCGTCGTTCTCCGATTGTGGAGTGAAATCACCGCTTTTTTGCGTTTCCGAAATCTTCGCAAAGATATCCTTGAACTTCTTATCAGCGTCACTGCTGAGACCACTATCTACGTCTTCTATAGTCGACCCGCTAGGAATCACTTGCTGGCCAGTCGTATACGGAGTAGACTTTCCATACTGAAGATCCATAAAGTCATTAAGGATTCCTTCCAGAACCTTCTTTACGCTGGGAACATTAGCTTGTTCGATGCCGTTCGAGAGTTCGTTAATAGTCACAGTTGGGACGGCCATAGTTGTTGATTAATCTGAAATTGAAGTACGATATCTTTATGACCATTCCGACTTGAATATAAAAACGCGATACCACAATACTGATTTGTTTATTTTTAATACATTTGATATCAGAAGAATGCGGTGAGATAAGTATCTATTTTAAATTTATCATATACGTAAGTTTTTTTACAAAATAATTTAACGATCGTGTTGTCACTATATTTTAGTAGGCATTCAATTAACCCTTAAATTATTTTTATAAATAAAGGACGGATTAGTTAGGTAATAAATAATAACATTTATGTACTTTATATATATACAGGCGAAATACCCTAAAATTAATATTAAATTTTTGAATCTTTATAATATTATGAAAATGTATATTATCTTATATTGATAATAAAATATAACAAAAAAAAACCCTTATTTATTAACAAATAAAGAAATAAAACATGCGTTTAAACAGGTAATTATTTTTATTATCGTAATATTCGTGTTATCATTTGGTTGGTCGATTAAGACTCGATTGAAATACCTACCACGGAAATTACTAAAATGTATTTTTGTCTTTCAACCACATATCAAAAAATAACATTGCTAATTCATTTTTACGATAATTACAAAATTGATAGTTAGAAAGTAAATGGCACATAATAAATGATTAAATAAAGAAAACATGTTATATTCTAATATAGATCGTAATAAGCTTACAAAAGCACTTAAAATAGCTTACGGTCATGTAAATAAATAATTAAAAGCCAATAAAAACTGAAGAGTAATTTAAAATAAAACTTACAATGGAATATGTATTCACCACAGCGTATCGAAACGAATTGTACTGCAAAAACGCCACACGTAGGGTTTTTATAAATCACGTTAGTACACTCATACTTGAGAACTTTTGTGATAAGGGAGGGTGTGACTGATATGATAACGGTCAATTATCACACGTTACGATTTTGCGGCATTTCGCGTGAATTTCGAAATTTAGCCCAAATATCTGTTTGTTTTGCGATTGCAATATTGATAGTGCAATGTTTGTTTCCTTATAAAGATTGATATAAAAATAGCATATCTATATATTTACACTATTTTTTAGTTCAAACTAGATATACACCTAGTTAAATAGTTTGAAAAATGTAAATCAGAATATTAACGTACTATTTCTAATTTTAATTTTTCTTATCATGCATAGTAGCCACTACGCATATAAAATATATAATGAAAAAAATAGTAAACAAGTCGCGCGCCGCGGTTTTGCATATTTTTGGTTTCCGTATTAATTTGAATAATAATTTTGTCCTGTTTATCCCTATTAATTTATTTATTTTCTTGAAAATTCAATTAAACAAACGTTGGCTCTAAAACTATGATGTTCTAATGTAAACAAATACATATGTACATACTTTTTTTTTACCCAAATTACTGCAATGCTCAAAAGTAGGATAATGTTTGTGTAAATAAAAAATATATATAATTATGTATATATATGATCCATCTGTGGGATTGAACTACAGACACGATTTTAATAAATATATAAAAACTAGCGACTCGCCCCGGCTTCGCTCGCATATAATATTATGATGTATGCTATCCTAGTTATCCTATCTTTTAAGTTGGGTCAAACTGCACACGGTATGCAAATTTAATTCAAAATCGGTTCAGTAGTTTAGGTTAGGTTAGTTCAATCGCAACAAACAACGTGACATGAAATTTATATATTATATTAAGATAAATGAGGAACCTCTCAAAAGATTTGTAGTTTTCTTGTTTTATCAGTAAAAATGGTATTTACCGTGTTTTGTTTTTAAACAAATCTGATAAGTAAAGATGATAGATTATAAGCGTTAGCTATCAATTGCTTAACTTGTGCATTGGCAAAGTCATCACTTGCAGAGGATATCAAGATTAGCTATCTTAGGAAAGTTTTGAAATTCTTATTATAACGATGACACGTCATGCTTTTATTACATGGGCAGTCGTTCAGTCATATTGTATCTTATCTTCATTTAAAAGAAATATGACAGGATTTTTAGCTTAGTCATAGTGTGGCAGGTCATTTTAAGATAGGTATAAGTAAATTGATTACAAACCGATGCATTTTAAAGTGATATTTATTCAACTGGTTCATTGCGATTTCACGTGATAGTAAAATGTCTGTACTGTTAATTACGAGAAAAAATAATATTACACGGTAATGTGCATTTTATAATGTGCACATTTTGTTTAATTCTGTATTCTGTACAGTTAAATCTATAAAATTCTAATTTCATATAGGTACGTATATTATTCAATTGTAAGAAGACCGAACCATAGTAATAACGGGCCACTGGTGATATAAACATAACATAAAATCATAATAGAATGGGAAATAGCGTCTTATTGCTTATTTTAGTCCTTACACTAAGTGCTCTTAAGTGCTCTAAATAATAATTATTACCTTAGACGTTTAAAACTGGCGCAAAAAGGTTCCTAAGCATACATGACACGTCTTACACCGGATCTTCGCTTACGAAAAAAAATAAAAAAGGGTATATACGTTGCAGGTATGGCCCATTGTGGGTATAGAACGCGCAGTAAGTGCCACTAAGTTGTACAATCAATGAATATGTGTATATAGCATTAGGTGAGATGTCGCCTTTTGCTACGCTTCTGTTTGTAGGTATGTATTAATTTTATAATGTTTTTAATTTGTATTTTAGTAGCAATAAACACTTTTTATTATTATTATTATTAACCATTAAACAACAAAATAAAACCACATATGCACATAAAACATTTACTTTAAATTAGCGTAATAATTCGGTTCGTTTACTGCGGGTGGATGGCGATGACATTCACTGGGTTGTCGATGTTGTGAACCTGCAAAGATATTAAAATATTTACATTATGCTTGCTATTTATAGTTTTGTTTTATCCTATCCTTTATTTCATTGTTACAAATGCTAGCCTTATTCCATAAAAAAACAGGAGGTTTCTCAATTAAAGGGTATATGTGGCATTTTAAAGGACATAAACACAGTTTTGGGCACTTAACTTTAACCCTAGAGCTATAAGATTGCTTTAATTCGAAAATTCTGTTCAGTTGCCCATTATCACAGAGAGAATGAATGCTTTCTTAAAGTGTTTCAAAACACACCTGTTGTTGCTCCTTGTCGACGTTCACGATGACCTGGACGAGAGGGCTGCTGGCTGCAGGTGCAGGGGCGGGGGATGGAATGATGCCGGCCACGTCAGCGCCGATTGGCAAGTCTACCACCACGGTGTCCTAGAGAATTGTACAAGAATTGTAAGAGCATTATAAAAGTTATGGTAAATTAAATTTTCAAAACTCTTAAGATGACGTAACGACGCGGACGATTTGAAAAATAACAAAACGTTTAACTACTGATTATACAAATGTTAAAGTATTAAAATTTTTAAGAAGTACTTCAACAAAGGAAATGGATTAACCAGGTTACTATTATGTGAATGTTTCTGGGCGTGGTCGTCTGTAGAAGGGAAATTTTAAACAGTAATAAATAAAATATATGGATGATGATGGAATGGATTAAGTACTTCAATTGTAACTGACATTGTCTATTACTCTTGAACTATTATATTAAACATTAATTCTATCATCTAAATTTCATCTAAAAATGGATAACTATGTTATCCAGAGTTTATTATCTTCATTTAAATATCAAGAACCCATAAAAATACTAACGCCTACGGAAGTCACGAAGCAAATATTCTAATCGAAGGACTTCAATGATTTTCTTTAAAATAACCCTATATAATTACGAAAACTTAACGATCAAACGTAGTTTCATCTCATTATTTATTCAAAACATACATACTTATGTTTAAGTCACTACACAACAGTAAAACAGTTGAATGAAATTTAAAAACCTAATAAAATATTACAAAAAAAAATAATATTAAGAATATCTACTCAAAATTAACTGCATTTAAAAATGTCAACTTATAGATACTCACAATTTGATGTCCAGTGTAAAGTGCATGCATGATTTCGTTCAAGGCCTGTTCCAAGATGGGGATCAGAGCGGGGTCGGTGTTGGGGTTAGACAGAGCTGCGTCGATTTGTGGAAGGGTCATGCTGACCGGGACGGCAGCAGACAGGGCCAGGAGGGCCGAGAGAACGATCAGGTATTTCATTTTGAGTTATAGGAACCTACAAATTAAAAAAAATACATACAAATTATAGGTGTTAATAAAGACAGTCTGTTACCGAGAAATACATTTAAACATTCATTTTTATATTATATAATATACTATCTATATATATATTTCTATCATTATATAATATACCAACATGATAATACGTTTATCATAATATCAAATAATATTGTAGGCGACGTGCTTAATAAATGAGTTAACGGTTTTAAAATAATAGAGTATTAAGATGTATTATTTCAAGAAATTATTTTTAAAGACATTCACACATAATATTTATAAGCACACATAAGTAAAAACACATCTTAACGCACTTATTATTTCACCACCACAGTCAGTTAGTATCGATTCTGGTATATTATTTCTTACGGAATTAACAAGAGAAGTCCATAGGATTAAAGACGGATTACTAAACTGTGTTTAGCAAAATGTCTATGGGTGTTCAACAAAACATGTTTATACGAACTACCGTTGTGATCAACCGTTATGTTAACGTGACCTTTTTGTTAATTTCTTCCACTTGTTTTTAATTTACGTTGTCTTGAATAGTTTTAGTATAGTAAGTACAAATGGAAAAAAGCTAAGATTTATATTCTAAAACAGTGGTTCTTAACCGGTGGTCCGCAGACCACTGGTGGTCCCTGGAAGCATCCCAAGTGGTCTGCAAAGCAATCACAAATAAAAAAAATTATAAGAAGCAACAATTTAAAATTATTAAAGAGTATGCAATGACAAAAATCAAACATTTATAAATATGTATAATGCGCATTGACAATAAATAATAAAAAAAAAATTAATAATTTTATGCATTTTTTTATACTTAGATACATAGCACGAGCGTTTATTTATTGACACTCAGATAATGTAGGTATAATACTCATAAAGCAAATAGGTGGTCCGTGACAAAAGAGAAATTTTAACAAATTGTCCCTCATGTCTAAAAGGTTAAGAACTACTGTTCTAAAACAACTACTTACCAACTTGCCAAGCAGAAAGTAATATCTATTCAAAAATGGGTGAGTATTTATACAAAATTCCTATTGTTCCTATCAAATAAGAATTATCGGGATCAGGAGTATGTCGATGAGCTGCAATAAATTATTATTTGACCAATAAATACATCATATGACGTTTAATTTTTTATCTTTATTATCCAAAAATATATTGCGTTTCTAAGTTTGACTGTTAAACTTTGAATTGTGATATCTATTGTAGTTTCGTGTTGATTTCTTTCTTTCTTTACTTGAGATTTCTGATTAATTGTAATTAATACAAATATGTTTTTAAGTCTATTATTAACCAGCCGTGTCCCGCGGATTTAGCCGTGTTGTTTCCAATCCTGGATATAAACGGAATGAAAAGTATCATATCATCATATTATGCAAACTCTAAAAGTATAATATGTTCGAATGCCAAATAACAACCAACTAGGTAAATGGTTTTTTCGTGACAGAGTAAAAAACATATTTACACCGTCACAAACTTTTTCATTTATAATGATTTTCCGACCTAGGAATATAATAAAAAAAATGTGCTTATTTTAGTATAAATTTTTTTATATACATATATGTACATAATATAAGATATTTACGAGGGTTACCTCGTAATATCTTATATTATGTACATTAAATTGTTAATTTGTAATTAAATTTTGATTGTTTCTTTATTTTACTAAAAAGCCTAGGTTACAGAATGTATAATAAATTAATAAAAAACAATTTTGAGCATTCGCAGCTAGTGCTTTTGGTAGGTCAAGCAAAGATAGAAATGAGAGACATACGGCCAAATACTCATACGTAAATCAAATTTAAGCACGCCTTAAGACTCGTAATTTTGACAGGATTGTATGGCAAGTTTGCCATACAATCCTGTCAAAATTACGAGAGACAGTTGTCTAATCGGACCTTTTTAAGTTGTAATTAAATTTAAGTTGCGTTTCAGTATTCCGGCAATAATCTACTGTAAGCCATAGTAATCTTATATTTATGTAATGGATAAAAAA
This sequence comes from Eurema mandarina, assembly GCA_018238005.1. NCBI lineage: Eukaryota > Metazoa > Arthropoda > Insecta > Lepidoptera > Pieridae > Eurema > Eurema mandarina. Next base: position 7,485 of record DWAJ01000628.1, read on the forward strand.
ATTACCACGTTATCGCACATAAAACTTTATTTCCTTCTTTATTTAATGATACCTACTATCGGTTATATTATTCGACATTCACTGTGACTCATTCTGTTGACATTCTTTGAATAAATTCAACATACATTTTGTGAAACGTAGAATATATTATAGGTCGCGTCACGAATGTTTAGCGCTGGACGAGAATAGCTGCGCATCGGTAGAATCGCGCTCGTAATTGACGTATTGGTGCGAGAAAGACAATACGACTGACGACATCACGCGCTCCGCGCGCCGTGCCGTCCCCTGGACACCTCATTTTTGACTTCTGCGCAGGTTTCGTTCAGCGCTAAAGATTCGTGACGCTACTTATACTACAAAACAATTGTCTACCATCGGTTCGGAAGGCATTTTATCCTTTGAACATAATTATTGCCTGCATTTGCCCATTTTCATTGACGTTCGGGAGACGCTATTTATGTGTAAAGCAAAATAATACAAAAAGGAAGAACACTGTAGTATCCCAGGCCCATTTAGTATTTATTGCCGACTTTATTAAGTCATCACAGCCGTCAAATTGTTTTATAGTCTGTGACAATTGTTGCGTTCGTACTCGTGTCAAATTTTTTATAAATAAATTCGTAAAGATTAGTTTGAATGTAAAACATGTAATAACAAAAACTATTTCCTTTATCTGAGACCCAAAGTGAAATTTTATTGCTCTTTATACTATTATAAAGAGCAATAAAATTTCACTTTGGGCCTATTCAAAAGCAAGAAATATTGTTGTTGTTGTAAAGGTTAAGAAAAAAACACCAAATGAAGTCTTTGAGCGCATATAATATATATTTAACATTAAGATTATTCTATATTACAATTATTTATTATACACATAATAGATCTGTCTTATATTTTCGTCGTACCTGAAACAAAGAAAATTATTTTTATTCGGTCGTAGAGTTTATTTCTTTGAAAGCACTAATTTCAGGAACTACTGGCTCGAATTGAAAAATTATTTTTGTGTTTGATAGTCCATTTATCGAGAAAGTATAACGTCACGCTACGACCAAAAATCAAAAATTATTCAAACTTGCCTTTCTTTGCGTGCTTTGGGTAAACGATTCAAGATACCCAAAAATATGTATAAGTTAATTATTCCTCTTTAAATTATCTCACAGCACAAAGCTACAAAATAAACCGTTACTTTCTTGGGTAATGTTTTGACTTTATAAAACACTAGCTGTTGCCCGCGACTCCGTCCGCGTTCGCTTTCATAAAAAAATTATTCCCCTGGAAACTGGATAAAAAGTATCCTATGTCCTTCTCCTGGTTCTAAGCTACATCCCCACCAATTTTCAGCCAAATCAGTTGAGCCGTTATCGAGTTATAAATGGTGTAACTAATACGACTTTCTTTTATATGTATAGATAAGTTATTTGACTTTGCTTTACACCTTTTCAACATAGAAATACGGGGTTAAACTTCTATTTGTTAAAAAAAATAATCTGTTCACAAATGCAATTATTTGTTACACTCACCTTTGCGAATAACTATTAAATATGGTTGAAGAGATCGAATTCAACACTGGCAATACTTAATGTCTTCGGTCTGTTCGACTAACTTAAATTTTTCATCAGATCCTGAATGTTTTAGAGACATTATTAATGGTAGTTGGGTCGGTATAAATACGTTAAGGAATGTCACCCAGACGGGCTATTTATTAAGATCAGAGGTGACCAACTATTGGGTCACTGGAAAATATTAAAAGCTAGGCATTGTTAAAGTTTTCATGGTTGTAATAAGATTTAAAGTATTCTTAGTGTTAAACTAAAGTCTAATCTATATGTAAGTAAAATTTGAGCTATATTCGTTTAGTAGTTATTGTGTGAGAGAGTAACAAAAATTTATGATATTAATAATTGTAAATGTGCTACAAAATTCAAGTATTTATTGAATTAATACATATCAAGCATATACTTAAAGCATACAGAAAATGTTCTTGAGGCTATTTTTTTCGATTAGATTTATTGGGGTTAAAAATTTTAATTCTAATCAAAAAGGTTGGCAGCCCCAGATGTAGATAATAGCTACTGAGCTACGCAGAGATAAGACATGGTAATACCGATGTTTCTTTTTTGTTTTTTGTTTTTTTTTTGAATGGGCTGAGATTTTGTTAAGTGGGGGAAGGAAAGGAATTTCAATGTTCCTTTTTAGTCTTTTCAAGTGAAAGAAACGAAAAGCTTTTATTTGAATACTTTAGATAATTTTAAAATGGATGTTATTTATTTTAATATATCTCAGGAAATATTACTAGATTTAGGTAGAAAATAAGGTATAAAAGTACTTAAATTAAATTGTTTATCTAAATCAGTTTAGTAGTGTTAGCGATAGTCGTGACATACTCACAAACTTTTCTTTCTATAATGTTAAGTATAAATAATATTATATATCTTTAGTAGAATTCTACATAGATAAAGCAAAAATTTATGTGCATACAATTTGTAATTTGACATAAATTGATTCAGACATTAGTATCGCTAAACTTAGAATTGAAATTGACATAGCTATTTCGTAAAACTCGTACCTCTAGAATTGATAGGCTGTATTTGATTGATTAATTAATTATGTATTTCAATTTTAGTAAAATATACATATATCAAAAGTGTGACTTAAACGTATTGTATCGAGGTTTTCATAGCTCTTATTCCATTTTATTTATAATGTTTTTATCTCAGTACTATAAAAAATATAAAATTTACTTTTAAATAACAAATAATTCAAAACAAACGTATTTATTCTCGTTCGTCTTATTTTAATTTTATTAACTTACGTAGTATAAGAATGGAAATTACATTTAACAGAGAGTGAGAGGGGTAAAGGGGGGTTGCGGGGGGAGGGTTAAGGCCGTAGCCCGCGTCCTCGGCGCGTGCGCACTTGAGCCTACCAGCGATCGTAAAATGACCAGGGTTGCCATACGTTAGCTGCTTTGGGATAACAAATAACATAAAATATCTGAGATATAAAATATAACGAAGAAAAATATTTTGTCTGCACGTACGAAACTCTGAAACTTCACCTGGGATTGATTATGAAAATTATTATTTGTATATGACATTTAATATCTATATTGAAGTGATAGGTTGTAAAGTACTTTGCTTAAGCTACTAAAGGTTACTTGTTCTAGACTTTTCTATATGTTTCGATGTATGCTATCTTATATATGATACAAATCTTAGATATCTATAGTAAGTTATATCCATCAAATAAACCACTTATACGTCGAAAAAGCTGAACTAATTTCAATGTTATAGCTAAGTTAATTATATTAAAAAGTTAAATAAAAATATTTGTATCGTTCCGAGTTTTAAAATGTTCAAAAAGTTTCGCCCAACTAAATTTAATAATAAATCCCTTTTTAATACTTAATATCGTCACAAAAGCTTTTGATGCTTACAAATAATTGCGTAATATAAGTAACAAAGTATTGAAAAAGTAAAGACTTAAGTCAAAGGAAAAAAACATAATATAAAGGATTGCTAAGGCTTCTCAAATGCGCTTACCAGACATGCATAGATTAAAAATAATTTTATTTCATTTCTTTTAACAGAAGGGAAATTCAAAATAAAATCCATCATCGTCCTACAAATCCATTTTATTATTTATAAAACTGTAATCTTGTTTGCAAAGTGTGTTTTTATTTATATTATTTTAATAAAATTAAGGCCGGGTCCATTTTAAATATTTTTCTTTGCAATATTGCGTGTATATATATTTCTATGTAAAAAGAAAAAAAATGGGTTTTTTCGTGAACAAATCTGCAGATCATAGCTTCCAAAACAAGTCTTATATGACTTTATCTTTACTTAAGAGCTTTACAATTAACTTAGGTAGCTGAGTTTTTTGGAGATAAGAAAAATATGGCAAAAGTAGATCGATAGAAATCTAATAATTTTGACAACAATATTTTTGGATTTACGAGTCCGCTTCCGTTGGACTTTCTTCTAAACCAGCTCAAACAGATCACGAAGTAAATAATGTTTAAAGTCAAACGTATAATTTATAATCGTATTATAATTTGGAAAGCCATAAAAATCGTCTATCCATTGCCCATACCGGTCGTTATTATGAGATGATAATTTATCGCGAACTTCCAAACGATAAAACGAAGATATTATCATAATTTTCTATGGGTTTAATTAGTTTTTTATGTGTCATGTTAATTTTGTGGGGTCCCATCGTAAAAATAGTGTAACAGCTGGAAAGTGCCTGAACTGTTAATTTATATAAATGAGTGCGTTTGATTATCAAATGCTCATAAAATAAGCGTCAATACATAGTATAAAACAAAGTCGCTATCGGCCGTCTGTCTGTCCCTATGTATGCTTAGATCTTTAAAACTAAGCAACGGATTTTTATGCGGTTTTTTTTAATAGATAGAGTGATTTATAAGGAAGGTTTATATGTATAATACATGCATAACATATGCCGGGCGAAGCCGGGGCGAGTCGCTAGTGTGTACTTCGTATATAAAATTTGCCTTTTCAAAGTCCAGATCAAACGGCTTAGAATTTCTTAACAAAATTCAAAGCAACGAACGTTTGTTTGTTAAATTAGGCTGTTTTCTTTGCTATAGTAAGATTAGATTTTCTCATTATTCGATTAAGTTCGTGGTGGTATTACAAAACATTTAAAACTCAAAACCTAAAAAACAATCTAAGTTGTGATTTAAGTCAAGATGTATTTAATAAAGTTTTAATTTATGTCTATTTTTCACTTTTAAAGTGTCGTTATCTTAAAGTTTGATGAAGACAATTTCCATTGTTAAGAAACGTTTTTCTCTTTTTGTAGGTTTATAGATTAATACATATAATCAACTGCAATTATTATTGTATTATCTGTATAATTATGTATTTAATATAATACTAATGTTGCACTTTCGCCACCGTTCTTAAATATATTGATATTGTACGATTTCTCACTTGTTTGGTTGCCTGGCAGAAATCACTTTGTAGTGATAAGGCCACCAGTTACAATATTTCTAATAGTTTTTAAGATTGTTTAATTGTAACATACGTATTGTAACAAAGAATAAATAAAAAATCAAAGTTGGGAACTTCCAATATTAAGTATTACTTATTCTCAGACGTAATACGATTTGATTAATCATGGGGATCCTGTACATTAACGTCATTTGATGATCTAAGACTAATTGGAGCCTGTGGTCTGCATCGTTTTTCCTTAATACATGATTTATGAACGTTTATTCATAGACATCTTTTCAACGTCATATTTTATTATTCAATATTTACGTTACTAAGATGGTAGAGTGTGGTGGGCCTTGTCGTGTGTACTTAGTTAAATACGATATTATACCTACATTCAATCAAATTATCTAAACATATAGGTAGTATAATTGCGTGTAAGGCCATAAAAAGTAAAGATCCATAAGAATATGACATATTCTTATGGATCTTAATTCATTGTATTAGGATATTATAAGAGGGTGTTTATAAACATTTTTCAAACACCGTTTTTCCTTTGTGCTCTGCTTTATATAGATATCATATATATACACGAGATTTATAAATCTCGTGTCACAATGTTTGTCCTCTATGGACTCCTAAACCACTTAACCGATTGTAATAAAATTCGCACACCATGTGCAGTTCGATCCAACTTAAAAGATAAGATAGCTTACATCCCGGTATTGCCCCGGGAACGGGAACTACGCGGGTGAAACCGCGGGACACAGCTAGTAACTTTATATTCCCTTTTCATAAATTATTTAGTTTTCTTTAAAAGCCGGCAAAGCATAAAGCTTTGCGAGAAACGTTGCTTGCTTACCATCAGAAAAGTCTGCTCAGTTCCTTGCCATCAAATCATATTGAAAGAGAAGAAGAGAAAAGAAAACCATAGAGAAAACATTCCATATATCCCATACAGTCCTTCAGCATACACACACGATCGGAGGTCGTAACGTGATATTGTTTTCACAAGCGACGCGTGCGCAGGCGACCTCATACGGACCTTGAGACCAGCTCTGATATAACATAGCCATACCTATAGAAATAAATCAGGACTCTTGAAGGATACTTAGTAGGTCTATGCTTAAGGGTTTCTTTAAGTTGGGTATATTATAGATGACTTTTCTAATGACTATGGTTATTTGATATAAGATTATTACATTTTATTTTTTACTAGCTGTTACCCGCGACTCCGTCCGCGTGGAATTTTATATCAACTTTGAACCCCTTTTTTCCAATTAAAAAGTAGCCTATGTTTTTTCTCAGGCTCTAGACCATCTGTGTACCAAATTTCATTACAATCGGTTCAGTAGTTTTGGCGTGAAAGCGTAACAGACAGACAGACAGACAGACAGACATAGTTACTTTCGCATTTATAATGTTAGTATGGATATGGATATATCTTTTCAAAGTTATACATTGTTGGGAAAAAGTGAAAAGTGTCATGTAACCATTGGAAAAACTGACTGACCAGCAGCTAGGCCCCAATGGTTTGAAGTTGAGAAAATTTTGTATACTTTTACAATCTGTATATTAAATTTAGCATTTTTAGGATTGCAGGCAATAAATCATTTCGGACAGAGATTGCTATTGATACGTCTATGTCCTTTTCTTTAAAACTTCCGAAATACAGCCCTTATCGGTGGTAATGTTTACCCGAATTGAAATAAAACATGGTGCTCCAGCCACTTTCTTTAAACAGTAGTCAGTACCTATCACAGTTCGGGAGTCACAACTCACAAATAACACCTAAGTCTTACTTACTCTTCTTAGGAATTTATAAGCAGTTTATTCGCTTCAAATAAAAAAAAAGTTTCCAATAAGTACCGTGGTCGGAAGCTTGTAATTTATAAATGGATTCGAATGTTCAAATATGGTAATAAGGTTCGTTACATGCGATACTGATAGATGGATCATTTATCATTGAAATGCGTAGGCGATCCACTAAATGTAGCTAATTGTTATAAATGTTATATTAATAACGCCTTATTATACTTTGGAATGTTGGGTGAGAATAAATTATGTATGTATGTGTGTTGGTATTACACATACATATATATAATGTATTTATATGTTACATATAAATGCTAAGAATGTTTGCGATTCTAAATATTTGCTCGCGAAGTAGCAATGTTAATTAGTCTTATATACGTATGTAAAAATATGTTTTTTCTAAGTCAAAGTTAAATTTACTTCAGGATTTCATTGTGAGTACATTCGTCGAAAGATTCCTACGTTTGTTGAATTTAATGACGTAACAACAAAGTCATTTTATGCTCCGTTTTTTAAATTTTTTTTATGTTAAGTTGTTTTGTTTGAACAAAGAAGTTTGTAGCACTAATTTAATTTTTTTGCGTATAATAAAACTCAAAGTCAAAATAAAAAAAAAATCTATTCAACTAGGCTACACATAGTACAACTTTTAAAACACCAAAGTATTACCGAACAAAAATACGTAAGTTTTTTCAGCTCGAGTGCCGGGGATTTTCCAAAATAGTATAATCCGAAATCCTGTTCACGGCTATATAGATATAGATACTAGATAGTCCACAATAGGCAATTTCAACAATGGCGATACGAGCACGTGGTTTCCCGGAACCCTCAGTTCCCATCCTCAGAATCGCATTTTTTGTCCCATTCTCACGAGGGGATGACGTTTTTTTTCAACATTCCTAACATATTTGCTAGCGCAGGTAGATGCTCGCCATAGAAATTGTGTAAATAAACACGAACAATGCGAAGGTCTAATTGTTGAATTATTACCATGTTACTACGAGTGTTACAACTTACGAAAAATAGTATTACATGCTAGAATTTGAATTTTGAACTTTATGTTCTATAATCTGTTTTTTTTAATGTTTTATAATTTATAGACTAACATGAGACGATTTAAAAGTAACGTTATGGTAACGATGGAATTCGTTTTAAACCGACTTAAAAAAAACAAGGAGGTTTCTCAATTCGACCTATATGCTTAGTTTTTCCTTTTTTAAAGCACTATAGACTATATATCTACATACATAATATGTACAATGTACATATGTAAAATTCTTTTAGTTTCTTACACGAACACATTACATTGCGGTATAAGATTTATGTTATGTTAAATACTTTAAGCGACGTCAATTTTTCCAGTTGTTATCTACAGAAATTTAAATATAAAATTACGAGTGACGGATGGTTAAAATGCTTAAACGAACGACGCTGGACACTCCAACGTATCATCTTAAAAGTTTTGATGGATGTCATTCCATAAAGTTTTAACATTACGTACTGTGTAATGGACTCCATTCGAGATAGGCGCTGTAAAAATAAACTACCGATTATAATAGGTAACGTTCTAAATACCTTTGTTATGACGTAACAGACATACACATAAACTATACGCTGTAATAATTTAATAAGATTATACGGACTTATAACTTCACGCCGATCGTTTTTGATCCGATCAGTGTAATATCGCCATACGAACGGCTTAAAATTACATATATAGCATTCTTAAAATAACATCAACAGTTACCTTTTAACATCTACGCCGTAATTCATGTGGAACTTTTTGTTGCAACACATTCAATTATTGGAGCTGTCAGTGAACAAACTATTAAATATTAAGGGGAAATAAAAAAGTAATAAAGTGTCGCGTCTGGTAATGCGATGATCTGTGGCGCATTCCGCAGTCGTAACACCGGGAGCCCGTTCAGTCAGGCCGAATAATAAGAATATGAGTGAAAAAGGAACGAGCCGTTTCGTGCGCCCGCGCACCTCGACGCCGTACACTTTTTTATGCCTTATTCTCTTGTCTCTGTGAGGATAATCGTGTATCGCGGTGAAAAAACGCCGCCGTAGAATTTAGGTGAATTTAATACGTTCGATAATTTTGATGGAGTCGGATACGGGCAGATGGCTCGTTCGTTATATGTGTTGGGTGTCGCGCGAACGGCGCGGGTTCGAGTCCCAGTAGGTGCATGGTTCCACAGATGGTGCGTTTCAATAGCCACAATCTTCTAAGAACATGCGAAAGTAAAAATTGTAATTCCTTTCCAAGGTTGTTTCTTTCATAGAAATTATCTTTGAGAAATGCAAGTGACATTCTTTTGTATATACATAAGTGTAGATATATTTTTTCACGGCGAATTATATAATATAAAGAGAAAAAAGTGAACTGAATGAAGTACAAAAATGTTTTAATTAAAAATAACACGATTGACGGAAGTAAATGAAAAGGCCAGGTTTGCCTGCCACGTTTGCAAAGGTTAAAATAAAAAATGCAAAATCTAGGTATATTTATAAATTTCACTGCGCAATACGCGCCGAGGAATGTCGTTCAACAATTTTTACCGTATCCCGTTGTCTGAGCATCAACTTTGCGACTATCGCATGCAAATTGTTTATAATTAATAGCTCCGATGTTTTACGATTACGCCGAAGTACTAGCCGGAGTTCTTAAGATATTAAAGTACCAATTAGTGGATAGGTGAGATAGCAAATTGTCGACGTATAGGCGGAGGCCCGCGGGACGGGACGCCGCGCCGGTATCTCAGGAATTTTAATCGTATCCAAGCCTCTGGCCGTCGGACCAAACGAATGGTATAAAAAAACGAAAACGCCCCCGGCTGCACGGATTTCGGAAATGTTACTCTGTTGCGATTCAACTGCTTCGACTGATTCAAGCTCTGTTGAACGTATTGTGACTTTGATTGTCGTGCATTCCTCAATGCCAAGCAATTTTAGTAGGCTTACTTAGTTTTAGACCAAGTCTTTTAGTTGCTAGATGTATTGATCAGATGGCACGTTAAAAGATGTTTTGATAAGCTCAGAATATAAGGCAAGTCAGGTCAAATGTTTAATCGCTTTCAGAAGATAGGCAAAGAGGTAAAAAACATAAAATTAGTTCCGTGGAGAGGCGGGTGGGAGAAGGACGGGTAGATGCACAAGTCTGGCTGAGTTAGAGCGAGACGGGTGGTGAGTTGAAAAGCAACCGGTCTGGGGGAGACAGATGCGCTCAAATCCCCCACGGCAATACAGATTCCAACTATAAGAAAATAATTATTAAAAACAATTCCAACGAAGACTCACAATCATTGTTTTACGTAAGAAATGAAATTGTTCTCGAAGCGAAACAATTTGCATGATCTTTGCTTTTTTACAATTTATAATTTTTAACGTTTCAAGAGGATTGTTGTATGAGTATTTCTATATGTGTATGTGTATAGTAATTGTTCGTAATTAGATACATTTCGCGGCCGCTTTGGTTCTGTCTCGTGTTTTGCTTTTTTGTAGGCGCTGTTGAGCAAAAACACAGCACTATTAGTCGTTCATGCCGACCGTAGGAATGCAGGCATCGGGCCAAATTACCTGTCTACAACCAACAACTTAGACTGTTATGAATTACTTTTATAGATAGTTAAAATTCTCTTACTGTACCTCCTGTACAGTTACTATAGCAGTTAATTTCACCCATTTTGGATATCTGTCGACTTAACGAACTCGACTTTTTATCAAAAGATTATTTATACCACTCTGTGTGCCTGACGCTTCCTTTAAGAAAGGGTTTCTTCAAGACGTATATGTGACAGCTGCCTTTCAAATTATACGTTGTCGATAACGCGATGTTAATGCAATAAGATATTTAAATGTATTATAGAGCTATCGTTTACTCAGTTGAAATTGTAACGGCGAGTTAGCTCACGGCTTCGTCTAATCGATGTATTATGTAAAGCGAGACGACGTGTAATTATTCATAATGTTGTTACAGTAAACATCACCTATGGCTACGGCTATGGGCTCGTTTGAATACGCATGATATAGCGATTTAAGTCGCACTATAGGCAGGCAGCAGCGCTTAGCCGGCAGCGGTAGGATCGCGAATGTGCGTCGAGGAATTCCGGAACAAAAATGTACGCGTCTACCTGCAAGATGCCAGATGTGCTCGCCGCTTGCATTCCAACATTAAACTACGTAAATTGATTACGTGGAAAATCTGAGAAAATCGTGCATAAGTGCCGGCATAACTGTCGTGTCGTCGCGACGCCGCCTCCGATATTAAATTGTTGCATAGCCGACATCAAAGGAGCTCTACATTCTGGCCATATGTGGATAAATTGATTGGAACGATGTTTTGTTTATTTATTGCGCGTGTACGACGTATGAAATATTCGTCTGGGCGGGTCGCTTTAATATCATTTTTATCTCGCATACTGGTTTTTGGTATGCGTTATATGATTTATTGAGATGTTTTTAATCATACTATGTAGTATGCGCATATTATTTTCCTCGTTCGAGACGTTAATGTTGCGTTTCGTCTATTTTTTTCCCGTTTTCGTGGAACGTATCGGAACCCCTTAAACGACGCCGAGTGTAATGGAATGAGGAATTCGTTATTGAATGATTCGCGTGCGGAGGACACGGGACGAGGTCACGCGGCCGAACTTATTACGACAGATGGCCGGAGAGAAGGCGGGTGCGGGACGCCGGCCCTTCGGAGAGATCGACCTCCGAAATGCGCCCGAGATTGCATTCTTTCGGCGGCGCGGGCGCATTCCTCTGCGCGCCATCCGAGCTCCGCGCGTCCGCGCCAGTCGTCGCTCGCCCTTTTGGGGGTTAAGATGTGTCCGTTGCGGCGGGCGTTCACGATGTGGTCCCAACCGCCGCCCCCGGGGCCTGAGATCGAGCCCGCGAGCCGCGCGCGCGCCGCCTCGCTCGGCACCCATTCCTGTGTGCGCAAGTACTCCCGCCAAATCGCGAGGATGGTGCGAAGTGAACCCTCTGAGTACGGGGTGCGAGTTGACCCCACGTCCAGCCGCCCTGCCGGCTTGTGCGTGCGCGATGAGCCGCAGTACCAAAACTTGGAGGAACTTCGCAAGCGGCCCGAGTACGCGAACCTGGATGAGATCAGTCGCGAATACGGTTATCGGTTGTGCCCTGAAGGACAGAATTTAGAAGACGAAGCGATCTATGAGAACATTCTGTCTGTGCGTCAGATTCGTTCCGCTGAAGTGCGTTTAGTGCCAGTGTCTGAGGTGCCATACTATGAAGGACAAGGTTACGTGGCTACCCAAGTGTTGAGTAGGAATGGGACGTTCCCTCAGTGCCCTCCTCACACTTGGAGCCGACTGCAGCACGCGGGGCGCATGACGGGATCGCTGCGTCTCTTCACTGTAAATATTAACTATTGTTTACTTATTTTAAGTTTCATTTATTAATAATAACTTAAAGTTATAAAGTATTAAAGCTACAAATAAATAAATAACTTTATTCTCTAGTTCTGAAGCGTTTTTAATTTAAATAATTGTACGTTACGGTTATAAATAATGACATAGCGTCGCAAGTCAAGTTCAATGTCGCGTATTAGGGTAGCACAAGTACAGAGGCGGCGCGAAGAGGTCGAATTCTTAGCGGTACAATATTTTGGGCAGTTCAATTTCTTGGAACAGGATATGGTCGGATGCGATCGCTTTTTACACGCATTCCGAAAAAGTTGTATGATAACTTCTGTTTGCAAAAAACGCGCTTCGCTCGTAATGGCTGGCCGATTGTTAGAGGCATTTGGGTCTGAGATATGTTGAGTTTTATGTTATACGTATAGGTAGGTACATGACGTTATTTTGTATATAAGTACTGAATATGATTTTAGATTCGTTTTTTAAGTTGATGGGTTTTTAAATTTTCTTAAAGGCTGACGCTGGTTTTATACAGATAAAGTATTTTGTGATATAAAAATGTATTATATACGTTATGTATTGTATAGCAGCACCGGTTTACATAACTATTTTTTTAGAATATTTCTTGAAGTGATGTAGGGTATAAACTTGTTACCTTTTGGTAGGATAGGTACAGCGTGGACGAAGTCGCGTCAAACCAACTAGTATACTAATAATTTATATTGTTGTACCGAGGATGAAATAATGTATGATATTAAATAATTATTATAATGAAATTAGTTGGTTACTATAATAAGGTACTGTAAATTGGTTTATAGAACACATTGTATCTAGTGTGAAACGTTTATTTTTCGCGAATTTTCAGTGAAATACAACAAGCAATAAATACTAAACTAACATTTATTTTATAATTGTGCGAAATCGTGATTCAAATTTTATAACAGTGTGAAATAAAACATTTATTATTTGCTGGTTTGAAGAAAACTTTTTACACGTATTTAATGAATTTAACGGCCAATACGATATAATAATATTAATTAGTATATCTTAACATATAATTAGGTATTTATACTTGGGTTACCGTGTTGCAAAGATTAGATATATAATAATTTCTTGTTACAAAAGCGATAAATATACTATTTGGTATAATAATCTTAGTCTATAGAACAGTCTCGGTTACAAGTGGTCTTGTCAGTACATAGTGATCTTTTTCAACATAGTGGTTCCAAATACATAGTTATAACCACAAACCAAACAAATACACTTATTTCTTTATAAATGTATACCATTTTTAAGGATTATAAGAATGACATTATCTATACTTATACATTTATTTCTCGTTACGGCTGTATCGATTTTAAATAATTCACACCGATTAATAGAACAGCTATTAGAATATCGCAAGAAGAAGTGCTTCCGAATACGCGAATGAAACCGGCGCACACAGCTAGTGTTAAACAAAATAACGACTGACGTCAAGGAAATAATTCCGTTTAGTTGAAAATAATATCGCGTATAGAATAATTGTGTGTTTAACTTTTATAACCCGGACTTAGCCGTTAGTACATAGTTGTGTAACGTTGAGTAAATGTAGGTATTTAAAATGCTTTTAGTTATTATAGTGCTTTAAGTATTATATAGCAAAGATCCGTATGTATTGTTTGTAGCTCAGTAAATATTTTTTTTATTAAAGAAATAATGCACGACTAGTTCCATTTTTTGTTGTTATTGAAATTTACAAGACGTAGTATACCTACGATAGATCTTGTAAAATTATAGTTTTTGTTTTTAATAAAATGTACCTAAGTAAATTATGAAGAAATAGGTAGCAATTGTTTTTAGTATATGTATTTATTATAATAATTGCAAAAGTTTGTGCGAACGCGAAAACTTATAGATTTCGCTGTAATCTGGCGAGCTAGTACATTAGTTCCTGAATTAAAACATTATAAACTTTTTATGCAAGTCTGCCTGGAAGAAACCACTTTTTAGTGAAAGGGCGCCTATTAAATTTTTTCTTCTGTGTATATATTTTTATTTTTTTATTTATTTACATGACATTACATACAGTTCTATAAAGCATTGGTTTACGCACTAAGCACGCAAGCTTGTTTCGCGTTCACCAAGTTTTTTTATATAATAAGTTACTAGCTGTTGTTCGCGACTTCGTCCCCGTTGATTTGTTTTTCCCTTATTTCTTTGCTCCTATTAGTCGCAGCGTGATGTTATGTAGCCTACAGCCTTCCTCGATAAATCGTCTATTCAATAAAAAAATATTTTTTCAAATCGTACCAGTAGTTCCTGAGATTAGCGCGTTCAAACAAACAAACTCTTCAGCTCTATATATTAGTATAGATTTAGTCAGAAAGATTAAATTTTTATCTCTATATGGCAATGTGAACGGAAGCTTTGCGACTAAAACCATCAGGCGCTGTTAGTATTCTATATAAAAACCGTCTCTCATTGTTTCAGGCAAAGCGGGAAATGTACGATGTGAAGAAGCAGAGGCTATGTCTAGCTCAGGACGAGTATAAGCACCTCAACAATGCCCTGTCGACCCTCGCTGCCTCGAGGACAAGCCGTAAGTTCTATTGATAATGTCTTATAGGTGTATACATGGTAGTCTCTAAGACGAGCCTGCTATACAGTTGCCCGCCATATTATAAAAAATATATCGAATATTATCGGTACAATATAAAAAAAATATCCGGTTAAAAACCAAATAAGAAGTTATTATTAACGTATTTATAAAAAAAAAACCCTTTAGGCAGGCAGCTCATAACGAGTCTCAGTATTAAATTTCATCAAGTATAGAAAAATATACTTTTATGTAAAGTTTAAAGTTAACAATAAAAATAACCTTCAATATGTTTAAAAATCAATGTTCTTGTTAACTCTGGCACCGTAACATTTAATAACAGAATTGAATTGTTTCAAAACACTGACCTCATAAATTTGGTTTCGATTTTCTTTAATATAGATCAATAATCCTTTTGAACTCCTGTATTCCTAGTACTTATTAAGCATATCGGTCTTAAAGAATTAATTTCCGTTCTGCCATACTTTAATACGAAAGTAACTAACTGTCTGTCTATTTGTTTGTCGCCAAAACTACTGAACCGATTGTAATAACATTTTTGGTACACAGGCTCCTTTTTAACTATAAAAAAGGATTATAAGAGGGGGAAGGATCAAAGTTTATATGAAAGTCCACGCGGACGGAGTCGCGGGCAACAGCTAGTTATTATATATAAATGTGTTAGGAATTTCTTAGTCTACCTTCCATTGAGAATCTTATCAAGTAGTCATTGAATAGCTGCGGGCACCTGAATAATACAAAAGATTATTTGCATATTCGTAGAAAAGGAGTCTAACGCTTGTTATTTGAAATGAATGCTTGTTATCTCTCTAATATTATTTCTAAGCACACGGTTTTTCGTTATTTATTGTAAAAGATTTAGGTTTATAAAAATTATTTAGATATGTACTTATAAGATTAATTAAAAGAAGATAGTATTTCTTACATTGTTATTTTTAAGTAAAAGTAAATACGTTTTTCATATTTTTTTCATTAATATTTTGCTACATTAAATAATGTGGATGAAATAAAATTTTGTTTCTATCGTATGCAGTTATAAACGTAATTTTGTTTTCGAGTAGGTAATATAGAGTATAAACATAGTGTATCTATATGTATGTTTGTTTCTTTTTTTAACCTGAACGACAATAAAGATTTTTTTTCTAAGGACTCTTTAAAGTTGGACCTTAACAAAGGTTGGCGGGCCTTTATTTAAAAAATGTATTTATAAAATATATCTGCATAATATATTCAAAATAATGTAAGTAATGTGAACAGGTGATATTTTTCGGGTGATTTCGACCGGTCATTTAAATGATATTTAAAATATTTCGTAGAATTATAACTTAAGGCATTTAGTCAATGGCATAATCGTTGAAATATGTACGTTTTTGGCCGTAATCTTGAAGGTTGGGTCACAATGCCTAAGACATTGAACTTTTGAATTCGAGTTATTTCGACTTTTTGAAACGAAAATATTTTATTTTTATTTTTACATTGGCATTGCAGATTTTTATCAATAGTTTTAATAACTGGAATATTTGTGTGAATGTGTTATTAATATATAGTAGCTATTTAAAAGTATTTGTTATTAGTTTTTTGAAGACACTAGAAGAAATGACTATTTAGACGCGAAAACAGAATTAAATCATAAGTTATTTCTCTAAATATAGAGAACACTAATTCAGCCAATTAATTATCTAAGTGTTTAGATTTCTGTTCTGTTCAATATGATATTATACTTCTGTGTTCGACTGTACATACATTTTAAGGTAAATACCGTTAATCCCACAACAATGGATACGGATAAAATTAAATCGGCTTATGACTGATTTTATATGATATGCAATCACGGCTTCATAGTAAAATATTTCAAAGGCAATTTTTAACCATGACAGTATACCTGCATGAAATGTTATTACAATAATTGAATTAGTCTAATATTGTATTTATAAAGTTGCAAAGATAATCTAAGATAATCCCTAATATATATTAAAAGTCGTATATTTTTTAAAATAATGTACTAGCCGTTTTGACTTGGATAAAGTCTGACGCGTATAGCTATGCATATAATATTTTATATTATTTTATTATTAATTATTTTGCTATCAGGGGTTCATTTAGGTACAGTTGAAACTTATTCCGTGTTTTTTTTTGTTATATTAACTAATAGTATAATTATAATTAATTTTACTATTTGGGATTGTCACAAATATAATTATTATCTTTTGTTTGGACAGTGTGTTCCTCAACAACGTCAGTGACAACAACTTCGACGACTTCCCGTCACGATCCCGAGCAACTACGGTCAGAAGTGACGCAGGCGAGAGGCCGTGTAGCGCAGCTTCGCAAGGAGCTGCGTCAGGCGCGAGCCGAAGTGGCCAGTGCGAGACGCGGCGTTGACACACTCGCTGAGTGAGTTGCTTAGTATATGTATTTAGGATTGGTCAAAAGTTATCGAGTTTGAAGAAACTATGTCAGATAATGTTTATATTTTTTTAATATCTACTAAAAATTGTTCAGAAATGACCCAATTCAAAGAAACTGCGTCAGACCCGATTTAGTTTAACTATAAATAATTTTAGCAAATGTGGAGTTAAAAAAAACTAGTTATAGTAACTATGTAAAGACCACTTTTAATATGCTTGAAATCTTAGTCATATTTTCGTTACATATATACGTTACGTTAAATATATAATTTACGTTAAATATATAATTTAAGTAATTTTTCATAATTTCAGAGTTGAACAAAAACTGAGCGCTCAGCAAGGTTGCTACAACATAACCGAAGCACAAGCGATCATGACTGAGTTGAAGAACATCCAAAAGTCCCTCACCTCGGGCGAGAAAGAGAGGGCTGACCTCATGCAATCACTAGCCAAATTAAAAGATGACCTCACTAGACTTCAGCTGGGCGAAGCGTCTCCAGACTTATCTACGCTAAGTCTTCCTCAAGAAAAGCTAAGCACTGCCTCCCAAACAGACCTCTGTGCCGATCTAGTGCCAATAGGAACGAGATTAGCTGAAATGGCGCGGGTTCGCCTCCAATACGACGAAGCTAGGAAACGAATTCAGCAAATCCAACAGCAATTGGCCGATTTAGAAGACAAAGTTCAACCGGGACAGGCTGAATCAGATAAAGACAGGTTACTGCTCTTCCAAGAAAAAGAACAGTTGCTCCGCGAACTAAGAAGCATTACACCAAGAACGCGATCGAAGCAAGAGATGACGGACATACAGTCTGAATGCAAAAGGCTAGAACAAGACTTGAAGAACGCCTTCGAGATGTCCAACAAATGCATAGCTGATAGATTGAAGCTGCACGAAGAGAAGCAATTGCTTCTCCAGCAATTAAAAGATGCTCTGACGTCTATGACGACGTTGGAAGGACAGTTGAAGACGTTATCAGCGTCGACGTTGTCAGTATCCAGTAGTTCGAGCTTAGGGTCCCTTTCCACAGCAAGCAGTAAGGGGTCTTTAAGCTCAGGGATTAGCTTCACGGATATATACGGGGGACCTCAGATAGCAACCTTTCAAGCTGATAAGCCTATCGATATGGTCGATCTGCATAGACGAGTTGAAAGGTGAGCATTTATTAAGATGTAATTGGTTAAATATCTTTTGTTTTCAGAAAAATGTACTCATACCCATGCGTCTTCATTTTAGTGCATAATGATATAAAGAAAGAATCGTTTTAGATTTCATGAAATTACTTATATGAAGATTTTACTCATAACGAATTTAACGGCAGTAATATAAATTTAAAACTAACGTTTATCGTTATCGTAATTACATAGTATAAAACAAAGTCGCTTTCTTCTGACTGTATCTATGTATGCATAAACCTTTAAAGCCACACCGTTTTGTACTAAACCGTTTTTTATTATGTCTTTAAAAGTACGCAACCGTCAGTCATGCCGATTTTTTTAATTAGATAGAGATTTCATGAGGAAGGTATATGTAATACAGGTTATTTTAGTAATCTAGCTAGGGGATCAGTTTTGACATCTTTCGAAGATTTTGTTCGCCAATTGTATATTATCAACTGAACCCTTGTAATACATGCATAAATGTGGGTAAAACCGTTTGGCAGTGCTAGTTTAATATAAATAGCTATTATATTATTATAACTAGCTGTGCCAGCACACGCCCGCGTAGAAAAGTGACTTTGGGCAGCAATTTTGAAAATGCCTAACCCGCGCCAAAAAACATTCAGCAATGCCAACGTGATTCTTTAATGTGCCATAACTTTTTTATTTATCAACCGATTGACATGAATTAAACACTAAATGTTAAGTGAAGCTTACTACAATACATAATTGAAAACCCTATCTAGGGTATATATATAGGATATCATCTATATAGGATGAGCCGTGCACAAACAAACAGATAAACAGACAAAAATTCAAAAAATCATTGTTTTGGGTTCTATTGCGTGAATAAAGGTCTCCTATAATATTTTTTCTCATATATCTTCCATGTACAGACAGCGACTCGTTACATTTTTATTATATGTATTGATGTATTGATATTAATGATTATAATTAATTCTTTTTATTTTCTCGTCAGGTTATTGCGTGGCTCCAGTACTCCGGGCGCGGGTAGCTCGCAGCCATCATTGTCTCCTCGCAGCAGCCTCTCCTCCGCCAGCCCACCGCCTCCTCCTCCTTCCTACACTCAGGTAAGAGAGAGAGAGAGAGAAAGAGATATATAGATTGATGATTTTAGATAGATAGATAGATAGATAGATAAAAACTTTATTACACAACACAATACACAAAACAAAATACATCTGAAGTAACATACAAAAGACATTTACAAACAAATAAAAAGTACACAAGTATAGGTTGTTGTGAGGCATTGTGCACTGTTTGTTTTCACCCGACTAAAGAAAGTAGGCGGTTTCTCATAATTTTTAAATTAGTAAGGTATAATTTAAATCTTTCAAAAAGATATTGTAGTTACTAGTTTAGATTACTATGACTCTAGGTATATATTTATGCGAAAAGTGTATGATAAATAGTAATTAATTTAGTATAAGTATAGTGCATTTCGTAAGCCGCAAAATAAATAATTATTTTAGTATCTATTATTGGCTGGAAGAGATTACTATGTAGTGTTAAAGCCGCAAGTTTTCACGTTTGTTCTTATGTTTTAAGATAATTGTATACTCTTTTGTAAAGAAGCGTATATAGCGAAATAAATGTTTCATTTTTAATCTGTATTTACAGGTGGAAAGACAGAGAAGACAGCAGAGGGAGTTAGAAGAGAAGTTAGCGGAAATGAGAATAGGAGTCGCCACAGGATTTAATGAAGTCACCGGCTTGGCTACAGGTATTAAAATATTTCTTTTCATATAAATATCTTCTAGAATTAAGATGTTTTGTAATATTGAGTGTTCATATACTTTTGCACCCGAATGTACTTAAAATTATATTTAAATTTCCGTATACGTTAGTTTACTATACCGCTTGGCGCAGTGGTAGCTTTATACGCGAAGGGTCGTGGGTTCGATCCCCATAACGGAAAATATTTGTTATTTACTGGAGGTATTTTTTTAAAGGCAGTGTTGCTATGTGTTTATATGTATCTATGTATTTACGGAAGAAAAGTATATGCATGTAATTTATTGGTTATCTAGTTAACATAACACAAGCTCTGCTTAGCGTGGGCAAGATGGCGCTGTGTTAAAATATGTGTCTTGTACTGAAGTATTTCTTTATCTTACATGTATGTATGTTTATTTTTCAGTACCCGTGCAAGTGCAAGGCCCCGGGAGGCCCGTGGAGCCCCTCTCGCCGATATCGGAGACCCCGCCGCCGCTGTCGCCTACTTGCTCCTCTAGTGGTGAGTGTTGCTAGTTTTTAAACTAGAGTTAACATCAAAAGAAAAAAAAATTAAACACATGCACATAACGTTAATTTTTAAGTTTAATTTTTATTTTAGATACTGACGTTTCTTAAATGTTTAGTTATCCACATTAGCACGTAAAAATTTTCTTAATTTTTTTATAATAAATTTATATTTATTATAAAAAAATTAAGTTCGGATTGCTATTTTTTTACTTAACCTTAATCATTACTAACGCTCGTCTTTTTTTAAAAGTCGGTTAAATAATATAAAATAAAAGAATCAAACTCAAGTATAGCTTCATTCAACTAGACTACATAAAATAGCAATTAGCAACACTGTCATGGTATTACTATAATATTTATATAATGTTTTAAACTAGACTACATATAGCAACACTGTTTTCACGGAAGCACTATACTATAGCATTAATTATAATGTTTATGGCAACACTATCACGGTATTACTTATAATGTTACCATATTCCAGGAACAAACACCAGATCAGTATCAGCGGCAGTGAGCGACGAGTCGGTAGCTGGAGACTCCGGGGTGTTCGAAGCGGCACAAGCGGCCGACTGCTCCAATACTGGTGAGTTTGTACTTAAACGTGACTCATGCGGCGTTACCGAGCTCTGAGGCGATCCGTTTAGAGCTTGAAGTGCAAGTGAAGTCAATTGGGACACAATGTAACCATTTGATCAGTGTTTGATTATTCAACAATCGTTAATGAACCAACTTTATAGATTACTGATTTTTTAAGGAACAGCAATAGTTAAAGAAACGCTGTTTACGGCGTCTTAAATAGTTTTTTGTTCAAAAACGAACGTATATGTATAACGTACACGATACCTTAAATGATAGATTAACTCAGACACCAGAAAAAAAAACAAAATTGACACACGTGACTTTTTTGATCAGAAAGAACAAACATAGATACAGACAATAAATTTACTAACCTTTTATTGACTTTGTCTTTACTAAATTATTCCGAATTCGTCCATATTGAATTAAGATTGACGTCACTTGATTTGCCACGTATTGTCTTTCTATCGCAACATGTATGGAAAGTAATGCTTTTAAAGCTTTTATAAATGGTAATTTTCTCTGTCGTTGTGCCGTCTAGGTATTTTAAGAGAGAGATAGAAAAGGAGAAAGAGAATTATTGTCGAAAATAACTACTAATAAATAATACAATTGCAGTGAACAGCGCCCAAATCGAGATCAAGCTGCGCTACTGCGGCGCGGACGGCGCGCTCGAGATCGGCATCAGCCGCGCGCGCAACCTGCACGCGCTCTACATCGACAGCGGCACGCACGTGTGAGTATTTATTAATTATTATACTTATACTAGCGACCGACCCCGCGTATATTATACACGTGTTATACATAGAAATGGTCCACTTAAATCATTCTATGTATTAGAAAAAAAAGCATATTGCATAGACCATATACATGTATATGTTTTATTTAATAATGTCTGTGTAGCACGATTCTTGATCCACTAGTATTGGACGGGGGTGGCATCTTATTATTATGTCTTTATAATTATCATAATTAAACTTATGTCAATAAAAAAAATTATTAGTAAAACAAAAATATAGATTAATACATAATAAATACACATTGGACCCCACACTAGGCACAGCTGCGTTTAGTAGTATGTAATGTTGTGTGTGTGTGTGCAGCACGGTGCGTGGCGCGCTCGTAGTGAGCGGGGACGACACGTTATATTTACGTGTTTAGTTATTTGTAATAATTTGTATATATTCGTGTAGCGCGGTTCTTGGTGCGCTAGTATTGAGCGGGGACGACACCTTATACTTACGTGTGTAGTTCTATTTAATAATGTGTGTGTGTGTGTGTGTGTGTGCAGCGCGGTGCGCGGCGCGCTGGTGGTGGGCGGCGGCGGCGGCGTGGTGCTGCGCGCG
>DWAJ01000629.1:0-29976 GCA_018238005.1 Eurema mandarina
GAGACGAGAGCTAGATGGAATATCGAGAAAGCTGTGTTATTACGATAAAAAGATGTTTATTACTTACGAGGCCGGTCGAAGCTTCTAAGAAAATTATTATTTTTCTATATCATATCACGTATCGTAACTCGTAAGATATATGTATAATGAATTTGTTAGAGATTTTGTGGTTCACAGAAGAGTAGGCAACTCAAAGGGACGACCGTTTGGCGCAGTGGTAGCACAACTGCTTTCTGCGCGAAGGGTTCGATCCCCACACCGGAAAAATATATTTGTAATTTACATTTGTATTTTTCTGGGGTCTGGGTGTTGCTATGTCTTGTATGTATGTATTT
Source organism: Eurema mandarina (assembly GCA_018238005.1). Lineage (NCBI taxonomy): Eukaryota > Metazoa > Arthropoda > Insecta > Lepidoptera > Pieridae > Eurema > Eurema mandarina. The sequence goes on from DWAJ01000629.1 coordinate 336, forward strand.
ACAAAAGAAAAGTATGTATATGTAATTTATTCCGTTATCTAGTTGCTATAACACAAGCTTGGGCTTAGCTTTGAACTAGATGGCGCTGTGTATAAATGTCCTGAAAATGTTATTTATTTATTATTACTTAGGACTGTTTGTTTTCCAAAGAAATAAATAAAATGTTTAAATAGACAATGTTAGTTGGTTATACTAAACCGGGATGTTTTGTCAGCATAAGCGTACGTGTATGATAATTATGCGACCAAAACAAAGGGCTCACTCGTTCGCAAGTGTAAGCTATTGTGTACGACCACTTTATTTTAGCCCCCTACCCCTGCGACTGTCTCGCTCGAATGAAGTAAGAGTGATAAGGATGGAGCATCAGTGGCTGCCAGTTTGTCTACCGTATAGAATGCGCGATAAATTATGTTCGTAAAAGAATGTTAATCAGAATTGTTGATGAAAAATGAAAACTGCGAACTCTTTTGAGATTGAGGCACGGGATAGTGTATGATGAAAAATTCTATTAAGTGTTTGTAATTGTTCTATAGACGGTTAGATTGTTATTTATCTCGCGAGATTATAATCAAACAGACTTAGGTACTGTTAAATGCATTATTTTCAATTAAGTAACGTATAACAAGCTTATTGTATGAAATTTTTCAAAATAGTGGTTATCTCTGATAGACAATTCTTTTTATACTAAGGGCTCTAGAATACACACACACACATGAGCACGCACGCGTAGATATACTCAAATACTATTAAGCTATCATATTTAGTAGCCCATCATATAAAAAACTTTTCCTCAAAACTTTGAGCTTTTGTTTCTGCCCCTTATCAAGGAAAGGAAAAGTTGAATGGTATTCTTTCGTTACACAAATGACGTGTAATGAAGTTAAAATTTAGCGGCGTTTATTTCTACTCCAAAAGTACTGGAATTTTAACCTTATAACTTAACGGTAAAGTCGAAAATTATTCGTACATCTGACGATGGGTTTCCGACAGCGCGGCGTTAAGAAGGAAGTTTTGAGATCAATTCTTTTTATATTAAAGCTCTCGGATAAGCGACTTTATTGGTCGGTGTTAGAGTGGGTTTTTGTTTGGAGGCGTTGGAGTAGTTTTAAACTGGAAGGGTGTGGAGTAAGGAGTGTTTTCCTGGTTTCGCAAGCGGGCAGAATTAGCGGTGTGCCGATCTTTTGATGTGCGTTATAGGTGGGTATGCTGCAGTACTCTGTATCGGGTTACTGCTGTGGACCTAATTCTTTACTTTTTTATATTATGGCATTAGCGTCTAGCTTTTTGCCAGTGTCAATGTAATAAGAGGCAACGTGGTCAAGATAAAAGTCGATATGAGTCAAGTAAAATCGTCATCAAGTCGTCTTTAGTCGAGTCAGTCAGTCGTTTCGATCTGCCCTTCGTAAGAACCTCGACGAATCGGAACGGCGCTACTGTGCGCTCTCGAATGAATTCTTCAATTCCTGGACACTTATTAGCAAATTTACTGCATGAATCACTATCACAATCAAACATTAAATCACTATATGCACCAAAAAACGGATATTCAATTGAGACGCCGCCAGATTCCCGCCAAAACTCCAGTGTGGAGTTTTTAATTTTTTTTTAACTTAAATGACATTGACGTTTTCATTGTGTATCTTAAGCACAGACTAAAATTTAGACTAATTAATAATTAAACTAGCGACGATTATTTTACCTAAATATTTTACGATATTATCAATAGCTAATGTTATTAAAAAAAAATGCACAAGTTTCAATTCAGAAGCTAAAACAAGGCAAAGGCATTTAAAAATCACTATTTTGACTTGTGTTGTGTCAGAAATCAAAATATATAGCCGCAGCCCGCAAGCTGCAATCGCATAGCGCATGAGCGGCGAATCGCAATGAAATCGAATCCTGAAGGATTGGAGTGTAAAGTTGATATTGAAATCATTTTATAACAAAAATATATTACCGTAAATAAAATAATATTTTATCTACCTATTTACAATTTACCTAGCAAATAGACAAGCAAATTATTTATTAATTAAAGGGAGTAATAAGTAATTTACATAAAAACGACTTTCCGATATTTAATCAGGCAAACACTTCGAAATATTATTTTCTTCGAAAAAATACTCATTCTATATGAAACAAATCAATAACAAATTGTGATTTTAAACAAATACTTGTTGGAATAATTCCGCATTTAATTGCTGAAGACCGGTCTCTTTAACAGTCAAAATTATTTACTATTCAAAGTACGAAAATATCTCACCAATGGCTAAGGTACGGATAAACTAGTTTTATTATAATTCTTATCTTTATTCAAAGATAATTTAAATACTGGTTTAAATATTTCTTGTTTAACCAGTCTTAGTTACGTTTCGTCCATTCTGATAAAAATACGTTTCGTAAAAACGCAGGTTTAAATATGAGTGTAAAATTTGATGAAAAGGTTTTATTTCTAATCTATTTTTACGTTTTTCGTACAAAATATACTTCAAATTTTAAATAATGATTTTTTATGCTTCTTATTCTTTTGTTTACAGCCAGTGCTATACTCATACTGGCGTAGCTCATGTTCTTGGCGTGTTCGAATTGCATTAAACCTTAAGGAAATACCATATGATATAAAAGCTGTTAGTCTTATAAAAGGAGGTGGAGAACAGCATTGCAATGAATACAGAGAAGTCAACCCGATGGAGCAGGTTCCTTCTCTTGTTATAGGTATGATATCTATATCTTAACTCTAAAGAGAAAGTAACATATTAAAATTAAGTAAAATAAGGTTTGTAACCTTGTTTGGATAATCTCTGGCACTATTAAACTAGTTTTGAAAACTCTTATACCGTGAAATCACAGGACATAGTTCATTAAAGAACCAAATCTAAAGATGCCGGTATTAATCTTGCTTGTATGTTTTAGATGGGCATACCATAATTGAGTCGCTAAGTATAATGCATTATTTGGAGGAAACTAGACCACAAAGACCATTGATGCCGCAAGACTGCTATAAAAGGGCTAAAGTTAGAGAGATTTGTGAGGTAAAAAGCAGTTTTTGTCTACTTATTAACTTTAAGGGACTCTTAAACTCTCTTATAGGCAGTGTGAGCTTAATAATCAATATGTCACTTGTGAGAAGTAGTTACTTATAGACCAGAACCATATTTAAAGCCCCTACTCTAAATTACTGTATAATAATTATATTTTGTTACTGTAATGACTTTTCACAGGACTATCAAATGTTTGTGTCCCAGAGCCTTTCTTGATTCAAGACACTAAGAAACTGTTATTAACTCAAGAATTGTAAACCCACTTAGACAGATAAACATTGTTTTTACAGGTGATTTCATCAGGCATTCAACCCTTGCAAAATTTAATAGTCCTCATTCATGTTGGTGAAGAGAAAAAGAAGGAGTGGGCACAGCATTGGATAACAAGAGGTTTTCGTGCTGTAGAGAAGATATTATCGTCTATAGCTGGAAAGTATTGCGTAGGCGATGAAATAACTCTCGCTGACTGCTGTCTAGTACCGCAAGTGTTCAACGCACGAAGGTATGACTATTATCCAGAATATCAAGTAGAAAGTATTGGTAAATTTCTTTCATATTGCTTAGATATTACAATTTTGATAAAACCAATCTTTATTTTTTATTCCGTCAAGACCAGATGTAGTTATATGTGGTGACAATTTAACAGCAAGCTTATTACATATCATTCACATTTTTTTTCTAGTCTTAGAATGTAGGCATATTAATTATCAGGTAAAAAACTTACGTGATCTCTTATTTATACCATATGCTTTTCAGATTCCATGTTGATCTTCGTCCATTCCCAATAATCCTGCGCATTGATCGTGAACTTGAGAATCATCCTGCATTCCGTGCTGCTCACCCTTCATCTCAGCCAGATTGTCCACCAGAAGCAGCTAAATAATATACTTATTAAACAAACAAAACTGTACTCAAAAGAATATTAAAAAAAACTGTACCCAATAAGGATGCCAAATACTTAAAATGCCTAAACATTAGATGCAATTTTTAGAGAAATATGACCAATTAAGAAAAAATGAAACTATGTAATATTGAGTGCAGTGCAGAGAATATGAACTTTTTAAATCATAAACATTGTGCACAATTTTTTTATTCTTATACTTTAATACAAACTTAATGAAATTAGAATTCAATGAAGATTTACTGAAATGTAATTGAGCAACATTTCTAATTTAAGAAAACAGACTAAATCAACATTGTTTGAATAGTGGGTAGTAAAACATTTTGTAAAAAAAAAACAACAGATAGACTATAAAAATGATATTAATAAAATATCCGTTATACTTTTATGTAGTCTGTATAAACTTTAATAAAAATACTGTTATTGTTATTTTGCATTGATTGTTTTTGTATACGTATTTTTTATTTTTTCTGTTCAGATTTTTTTTGTATAAGTCTAGTCATAATATTGTATGGATGTTCATTTTTTGTCTTACTTAATAAGCTTTGTAGTATTCTTGCACCTTTTTATTCTGAAGTACAATCTGTATTGATAAGGATTAGACATTTAGAGTGGCATTCACCACTTGCCTTGTTTTAGGCAAGTATCCACTAAACTCTTTGTTTTATATTTTTATTTTATGTACTTAAAAGTTTCTTATGATTTATATACTCATTTTATAAGGTTTAAGGGTAACAAGAATAATTTTTATATTAAAATGTATTAGTGAAATAATTTGTGTGCCATTCCATTATTACACATATTTTTAATTATGTTATGTACTTTTTTATGTTTTATTTTATTAAATTTTTTGAAATAAATTTGGAGTTTTTTAATTAGCACCCGGTTTCAAAAATAAAGAATGAATATTTTAATTTATATGTGATATATCATTATGTTGTGAAAAAAAGAAATACTAATTTAAATGTGATGTTGATAATGCAATAAATATTTTTTTTTATGTAAAAAGCGGGCAAACGAGCAGGAAGGGTAAAAGTAACTACCTCTGCCCATAAACACTCGTGAGAGGCTCACGAAAGCGTTGCCGGCCTAGACTTCAGGAAGGAATATGCTCTTTTCTTGTCTGTCTCAAGGTTATATTCAAATGGAAACACCTCCGATGCAAGACTGTTCGATAAGGAGACGGTACGCGGCAGGAAGTTTTGAGAGAACCGCACAGTAGTAGATCGCCAGGTATCCAGGTGGTGAGGATGATATTTCAATTTATGTCGAGCGGTGCGATGGTGGAATCAGAATTGCGCAGGAGGAATCAGCTCATGCAACTCCTCAGAACACTCTCCATAATATAGGCGATAGAAGACGCAGAGTGATGCGATGTCTCTGCGTAGCGTCAGAGTGTCTAGATGATCAGTCAGAGTGTGGTCGTCGATGATTCGCAATGCTCTTCGTTGTACGGGGTCGAGTTGAAGGAGATGATACTGCGGTGCCCCAGCCCAGAGATGAGAGCAGTACTCCATATGTGGCCGTACCTGAGCTTTATAAAGCTGGAGTAAGTGATCAGGCCTGATGTATTGTTTTGCTTTATTAAGCTAAAGCTAGCTTTGCCTTGCCCTCCAAATGAACGCGAAACTGTACGTCATTGGAGATATCGTCGCCAAGTATTGTGATGCAAGGCGTAGCGCTTAGAGTGGTGTTATGGAAACGGACCGTTTCCAAATATTCAATGTTACTTTAAATTCTACTAATCGTCTTAACGTTTTTGATATACTGTCTGGTTATAGAAGTTCATTTGAAAATTCAAATTTTTTTCACTACATACTTAAGTGTGTTCTTAAAACATTAATATTATTGATTCTTCAATTGGTTAGTATGAAAAATCATAACTTACCTAGTTAGTATAATACGTACCCATAAGGTTTTCATTTTATGTATTGTGTTGTATCATTAATATCACAGAACAGTATCATAGTTTTATACAGCTTGTAATTTTTTGAATATTTTGGCAACACCACAATGACATCTGTCAAAATTGTATCGAACGCTACCTATCTGTCCGCGGTTGGCGAGTGGCGTTCGCAGTTCGCACTTTAACTCCGTTAGTTCGATTTGTATGAGCCGCGCGGCATGAGAGTATATTGAGTATTATTGTGCTTGAGCTGTTGTTATCGTAGTCATACATATACAGCGATAAAATAAAAATGAATATAGTGTTATGTTTAGTGATTAAATAACAATGCAAGTTAATACCGACACATAAGTGCAGTGTTGTGAAAGTTGTACCCAGTTGTGTTGGCGCTGATTTAAAATGACCGAGAAAAATAAATCCGAAAAGATGACTAATGCATCCAAACCTGTTCCTATGAAGCTTTTTGCAGCTTGGGAGGTGGACAGGACTCCATCCAATTGCATCCCAAGGTAAGTGCTCTTGACATGGTCGCCGTTTATTATTTAACGAGTAAGACTTTTTGTGGCGCTTTGGTTTTTGTAAACAGAAAGATTTGTGGTCTTTAAGATTACAATATTTTTTTTATAACATGAATGAATACAATTGTGTTTAGTTTGTGAATTATTAAATTGTGTGTTTTCGTCCTTTTAAATTCAATCGTGGCGTCAGGCGCGTATGCCGGCTAAGAAGGCAAAATGTACATTTCCATTTAATTCTAGTTGGTTTTGTCACAAATTACAAGAGAATATAAGAGTTTTACCATAAATGTGATCTTTTAAATGAGTATGTTTATAAAAAAAATAATATGATAGAAACAATTATTATTGTGAAAAGTTTGTGGTGACCTCAGATAAGATAAACAATCAGTGTTTGATTATTACTAATAATCAAAATATTGTTTGTGATATTCAATATAAATATTAAACATCTTAATGTGTTTATCATATTGAGTTATTATTAATTAGGGCTGGGTATTATTTAAATATGAAACAAAACATGTTTTATTATTATCAGTTATTATATCAGCACTGGTATCTCAATATGGTTTGTCTAGCATCAAAAATGATTACCTAATTAATAGCCCTTTCATTTAATGATGATGAACAATTTAATGTTGATTAACACATTGTACCACTTATTATTATTCTTTTATACAGTGAAAAAGTTGTTAAGAAAAGACTAAAAAAACTTTGTTATGACATTGTTCAGATTTCAAAGAATGTTAACTAAATTGTACTGTAAAATTATAGAAACAGTATTGGATTATTGTAATAGAAATTTAAGGGAAAATATTGAATGTTTGCTATGTACAGAAAAAGTATCAATTATGATATTAAATATTTAACTTGTATGATATAGATATTATCAGTAATATATGATTCTTGAAAATATTTAAGAAAAACCATTTAATTTTATACGGAAAATATAATAAAATTCAGAGCAATTTTTATTAAACTTTCAGTCTTATATTGATTAGGCAGGCCACATTTTATGAAATGTTACTTTAATTATGCTGTCTTTTAAGCGTGTCTCCCATGTATAGACACACAGACAGTAGGTAGGTTTTATATATTGTCACATTGTTTCGTATCCAACTACGATTTATGGCGATCGACAAAAGAGGAATATGTCATTAGCATAACGGGTTTTGCGCGACATTCTTAAAAGATGGATTAAACTGCGTACCTTGATGATGTGTCTGGAAACAAATGTTATTGAGTTTAAATATTTCTTTATAAATATGCTCTAATTGTCTTATGTTTATATATAAGACAGATCAGGGGTTGAATTGTTTGTACTGATGTGCAGATGAGGTGCAGGAAAAATAATTTGTTTAACAAGATGTCTCTGTAGCTTGTTTCTTTACCATTTAATTACTATAAATGTTTTCGATTCAGTATAATAAACTACTAGTGCAAAATTAATGTTATAAAAGATCACATCTAACCAATGTCAAATTATTTCCATACAAACTGATAACAAGCAATGTAACATATCTACATGTCTGACCTATGTATGTTTATAAAAGAATTTTCTGTACGGCGGAAAGCGACATACAATACATGCCAAACATACTCCAGCAATTACGGGTAAACAAAGGCGTGCTCCGGCCGGTCGTTACGGGACAATATTTTGGTAATTACTTATGTGGTTCATTCAGAAAGTATATATATAGGTAAATATAACCTACATAATATAACAGATGTTTCTAATTAGATAGGTGTATTTTTCATCGGTTGTTCAGCTTGTTGCAAGAGAAGGTTTAAAAACAAAAAGATCGCAGTCTTTGTTTAAAAATAATCCCATTATCCGGAATACTGGTAACTGGCCGCTTTTGCAGACATAAAATTAACATAAAATGTAATTTCAAGAGGTCGTAATGTACAGAAACAAAGAGATTGTGTATAACATTATCGCGCTCGTATTTACGGAAGTTAATTCGGTAATATACTTGTGTATGGAGCGAAGTGCGTGACTCATATTAAAACATTGGTTATGCAAATGCATCGCTTTGTAAAGTTGGCACAGTTATGACGTCACTACCAGCCTGATTACGCACGTTTTCTTAATCCTTTTGTGAAAGATACTTTTGTGTAATCGTATAACTAAATTTGTAACTCTTACTTTTTATAAAAACACACAGGGTAGGCTAATTATTACGCAAAACCATCAAAAATATGAGTATCTATAAGAAAAACTACAATACTGGCTAACCACGGCCATATCCCTCCATTTAAATACATATTAGCAGTTTTTTTGTATTAAAAAACCTTGATCGTATTTCGACTGACTCACTTATAACCTACAAACGTAATTTGATGCGTTTGCGCTGGTAAGGGCTGACCGCAAGGCCGGTTCGTATGATAAGAATATTGCATTTAAATTGTATACGTAATATTAATATCTACCCCGTACACTTAACATGGGTGTTTATACTTTTATTCTCAACTGTACCCCACAGTTACGTTTGGGGTATTTTTTACACTTATAATTATTTACTGATGGGGAACTTCGAAAACTTGTAATTGTTCAAAATTGGTTTAATAGGCCGAGAAATTATTTCCCACAATTTTACAAATACACGCTATTTACCCTATTATAATTAAAATTTCAGTCCCAAGAATAAGCCCTAGGGCTAAATTCTAGCCTCATAGATACAATACAAGAAATAATTTAATGTTGCTAATTATCAAAAGAATGAAGTATTCTCTAAAAGAGTAAATTGTTTAAAAGAAAACTGCTGTAAAATTATATAATTGTCTGTTTTAATACTGAAGCCATAGGATATTATAATTATTAGGGTTACGGCAAGTAATCATGTTTTTGTACTTAGCCGCTTTAAGACTTGAGAACAAGCAAAGCCTATTATGTCTGAAAATGTGTAAAGAAATTTTCTTGTAAGATGTAGTTTATAAAATAAATGACCTATATTACTAGCTAGATTCACTTTTTTCTAGTTAATTTTAAAAGAGCCGATTAGCCTTACAATGCCGAAGGGTAAAGGTTGAATTGTTCCACGATTACGTCTGCATATGAAATTCGAACATAAACTTTTCCTATAGACTTAGTTTTGGGTGGTTTCCTCCAAAAAGTAATTTTCTACGAAAACTACTGTACTAGCCAAATAGACATGAGAGAAACACATATTCATAGACACAATATTATATATACGTGTCAGCTACGTGATTGTTTAAACGTGACGTTTGGGTTCATCACGACCTTTTAATAATTTTTGTATAAGCAAGAAACAATAAATATATTGAAGCATCTCGATTTGCATTCGTTTCGCTAGAACGTAATAAAATAACTGTGTAAAGACTTAAACAATGTTCTGCCAATCGAGGTCACGGCTGTCTTGTGCGTTTGCATAAATTCTACTCGCAACTAATAAGGTCTTTGTTTGGGAAGCAAGTGCAATGCCTTGTTCGAATTTAATGAGAATTAAGCTAGATAATGCAAGCTCTGCTCCGTGGAATGTGGCCGTTTGCAATTAATGTTTGAGTTTCGCCTCAGATTACTTCATTACCTCGTGGTTGAACTAGTCGTGAAACCGCCACTGCAAATCATGAGACTCGGTGTGTTTAATTGGATTTAGCTCGCAGATTCGTTTGTATGACGTTATAAATTTAGCTTTAGCAAATGCAGCGAAATTAAAAATTATTCACTTGTTATCCTCTCTTCAAGCTTTGTTCGTGTCTTTGAATTTGTAATTAATTGAAGTCTACAAAAGTTTCAGAGATGTGGTGTCCGATAGGTAGCTTTATTATACGCAGTAAATACATAAAAAATGTGAGGATTAGGTTACGAGAATCAAATTAAGGTCACTGAAGGCACGTGTAAAAATATTGTTCAAAGTTTCATAGAAAGGACTTAATATCGTTAGGCCGGGTGGATGTTTTGCATAGCTGTGCAGTGCCTAACGAGGTGTATTGTCGGCTTATCTGCGTGTTAGCCCGCTACTCGTGTACCGTAGCTTTGACAATTGTTTGCTTTGCTGTGCATTTTGTCGCAAAATAAGTAAAATCTAAGCTAAGTTGTTCGAAGATATTAGTTCTTGGTCGAATTATGAGATTGTTGTTACTTTAAAAGATGCGGTGCTAAGATACTCTGTGATGTAGCCGTGTCTGCCTTTACTTATATGAGCATCTTAGTACACTGCGCATAATGACTACGACGATCCTTATCATATTTTTAATTTTCGCTCTTCTCTCTTTTAATTAAATCTTAAGATCCTTTCAAGGAATATCAAATAAAATATTTATTTTTGTTTTTAATTTAGAGTGATTTATTTATTTAAAAAACTGGTTTAACTTTGAACATAATTCGTGACCTGGCCTTAGTAAAATACGAAATCAATAATCAAGTTCAATTAAACTTATCAGACGGTAATGTATAACGCCGTGCTCGTACATGCACACTTAAACACATAATTCAGTGTAATTGAGTATCATTACTTCGCCGAGTGGATCGGCAGTTAAACGATGGTTAATCGCAATGTAACCGTTAGCGGAGATCGAACTACTTCTCACGGTCGATGACCGACATCACGATAATAGGTAGATACTGGATATAATGCGTATATATGATGAATGCGTGTTGCGTGTATCGACATGGAGTTACGCGACTTTTCATAATGGAAATGGTAGTTGTTTAACATAAATATCTGTGGGGTCTTTAGTCTTTACCCCAAGAAAGTTTAGGCTCTACGAGTGGTTATTGGTCATTGCAGAGCGGGTTCCATTAGGTGATTCGTCTGCGAGTTTGTTCCGTATGTATATAAAAATGTAGTTGGTTCAAAACGTATTACTTATTTGAGTGACGACATACATAAAATGCTACTTCATTTACCTTGTGAAATGGTGAAAAATGAGTGTGTACCTACTCGTAGAAAGTAATTATTATAGGGATAAAATGTATTACTAATAGCAAGGAAAGAAATTGTTAACGATCTGATCACCACAAAACAATAACGAACGGAATATCGCTTACAATGTATTGGATTACGTTACGCGCCATTGTTAAACCATACGCGTCCGTGTTAAGGAAAAACGGTGAGAAAATCATAATAATTATCGGAAGTGATCTTGACTCATTTGTTTACATTTGCGCGTTTGTCTGGCTACTAAGCGGCGTTTCCTTAATTACTGCATTCTTCTGTTCTGTGCATTCTTGTGTTATTTTTTTCTTACCATGAGCATAACCAGGTATTTGAACGTAGTAAAAAATAGCTTTATGTCGAAATGGAACAACCTTGAGCCTCAGGGGGCAAGGAGTATATATTCGTTATTTTTGGTTTCCTTCAACCAATCTTCCCTCGCTCCGTTTCGGTAATGGTATGAACGTTTTAAATAATAACACTCCTCTGAATATAGCTATCATTTCAAAAAATATAAATTCGCAGTCTAGTCCGTAGTTTCTAAGATCAGCTTTTAAAAATAATAAGTTATTTAAAATTGATTATTACGCTCTCCTTTATATTATTCTTTTAGCTTTCTTTAAAAAAAGCTGACAAAACATTACTTTACAACGTCTCGTAAACCCGTTTTTATATCTTATCGTCTTTAATTCGAATCAACTGCATAAGGAAGAGTCAATACCGAATAAATTTATAAACCAATAACATTACGTACACGGAACCAAGTTTGTATCGAGACACTGCGAATTATAGTTCGATTCACTCTGGGAAGTGACTGAGTTAGCAAGTCAATCGATTTCCGGGCGATATACGAATGGGCCCCACTGGGTACTTGCACTTTACTTATCTAGGTACACTAATATTATAAAGGCGAAAGTTTGTTAGTGTGTGAGTGTAAGTGTATGTTACTTCTTCACGTCTAAGGGGTTGGAGCGATTTTAATCAAATTTGGTAAAGTACACAATTTTATTTCCCGAATAAAACAGCAAAGTACTACACTACGCTAGTCTTCTCTTTGATAATATAGCTGGATGCAATGAATTTGGAAGTTAATTTTATCTTTAAGAATTATGATTTGGGCAGTTCTTTCTGTGTTACATTTAACTTAAAATCCTCGGGGTTTTGGTTCGAAAACACATTTTTGCAAGTCAAACCTCAACAAAGCAAAACAAGCGAGCTACCGTGACCGTTTATACGGAACAATAAAATCCATTATAACAGTACCTACGTAGGCTACAAAGAGACGGAATGGCTGTAATTCGTCAACAGCGGCGTGTCGCGCGTCCACGGAAGGCCGGCGATTAGACAGTCCCCCGCGGGTGTAATTTGAAGCAATCTCGTATAACTGACACATCCGAAATCTGTTTTGTACTCGGCAATACGATGCGAATGGCGGTGACGTCATTCAGTGAACTAGGCTGTTGTCTGACGAAAGGAAACATTTATAAATTGCTTTTATATTACACTTTATCAGCTGATAAAACGATAGCTGTAATTTGATGTTTTTATGGAAGTTTGTATGGAATGTACTGCCGAAATCTGTTTTGTACGATTTGAGTTGGTCCAGTGACGTCACTAGTTGAAATAAGCTATACAGCTAAAAAATACCATAAAAAAATATAAAAACATCTCTGTCTACAAAATCTTGGCTTCATCGTGGCTGTATTTAAAAAAATCTTGTATAACTAAGATTGGTCATGCGATGGGAATGAGTCTGCCGTCGTAATTTCGTACATCAAGATATTTATTACCGAACAGGACCTACGGAGGATTAACGGACTGCAAATGTATTAAAATTCTAGTATAATTTTTCAATATACTGTGTTTCTCTTGTAATTGTTTTAACTAAGATAGATAGTATTGCACTAAATGCAACACTTTGTAGTAATATATTGACCGCTATAAAAATAGCAATTCTGTTTACAAATGAGTGTGCAAATACCTACGTGACAAGATCTTAGAGCTCGTATTAGCAACCGTTGGGTTTAGAATGCTTTAGTTATTTTTAAAACGGTGATGTCATAATGCAATTATTTACTTATATTATGTTCTTTGTTATCAGTGTTCATAAACTAGATTAATTTATTAGGAGCGTGTCAATCAAACAGCTGATAAATTGTAACTGATTAAGCTTTAGAGATATACTTAGTTAAAAATATACTTAATCGAGAAATGAAAGACTGAAATTAATGAAAAGAATAAAGATCCCAATTGCTTATAACCGCTTCTTCTTTTAAATTGCGCTTAAGATATTTTCAAGTTCTCAACGTCAAAACTTTAGGGTATATCCTATCTCCTGTTCAGTGAGTTGAACAATTGGTCCATCGTCCCTCGTTCAGGAAAGGGTCATATCTTCGAAATTATAAAATACGCGCAGCGTTTGTCACGTTATTGTATGATTAGCTTTAATATCATTTTGTCGACATACCCCGCCTTAATAAGGGTAATTTTGTTTGTCGCAATCTTCAACAGAGGTTATCATGTAGGAATTTTACACAACATGTTTATAGTCTATATTAATCATCCAATTTAATATATTTTCAAAGTTTGAAGATATTTGATATCTTATTGAATCTGGAATTTTTGACTTAAACTTTGTCCACGACTACGACATAATTTTCTTCCGGAATAATGTTATAGGAATATTGATTTAACGCCAATAATATGGCAAGAGAAGCTTACTCATAAGTTTAGCTATAAACATTTAAAGGATATAAAGCACATTCCATTTAGTACCGATGTATACGTGTATGGCTGTCTTGGCCCGCATACGGCGACTAAAGTAAACAGATAATGTACACGATTCATATGGTTGCAATTGTTTACACGTTCGGCTTTTGATCGCCGGACGCGCGACTGATCCTGGACAGATGAGGGAATGACTGACGGATGTGTAAGTGTTGCCTGTGTGAAGACAAAAATAGTAGATCGTTTTAAGGTAGGAGTATTTTTTTTCGAGAAAGCTTCGAAGTAAGTCTATGGCTGTTTCAGATTATGTAAACGTAAATATTTCTATGGTAGTGTATGGGAAGAAGAGATGCTACTTTCGTCTGATCCAAACAGAGGATTCTCGGCCAATTGAACAACTTGACATCCAAAAGTAGATGTGTACATATTATGCTTAGTCTCGAATAAATACCATATGTGCGATTCAGAATTCGACGCATTAGTAGCAGTCGCTACATATCATACTTTTCGCATTTGTCCCTGGTTTCTTTTTGTGAAGAAGAACAAAATAGGATACTTTACATATTTTGTAACTAAAACATACAACTTATGAAATAGTTTTAGTAAAGTACGAATAGGTGTGGATAATTTACTTATGAATAATTGTGGTCGGTTTTAAAAGTTGTTGCAATTGTTTTCACTAAGACTAATAAAGATTACACGAAATTAACAAAGACTTATCTGCGACTGTTTTATTTTTAAATTAGGCTTTTGTATTGAATTTAAGGACGTAATTTTTGTTTAGTGAATCTTGTGTACACGACTAAAAGGAGCTCATTTAAGTAAATATAATTAATTAAAAATTTGATTAATCTGTAAATATTTAAGTGTGTTAGTTTTCCGTGTATCTCCATTATCTTTGAAGTATGTACAAGACAAATACAAAGTGTAAACCAAATTCACTTTCTCTGCGACTTTGTTTTTTTAATGCGATTTTTTTATCAGATAGAGTGATTCAAGAGGAAGGTTTATGTCAGTAATACACGCATATTATAAATACAAGTAAATCCGCGGGCCGCGGCTAATTACAAATAAATAAATAAATAGTATTAAAGTTATATATCTAGTATGTATTGTGTAATGATTACACTTGTATAGATTATTATTAATCTAACAAAGTGTTTAAACAAACACTTTGTTAGATTAATAATAATCTATATTAATTAATAATAATCTAACTAAACAGTTACTCAAAATAACTATCATAATTATATTATTACTGTATGTAATTATGTAAAACAAACTTGTTATTTTGATAAGCTTTCCTAGCGAAGCTATATCAACAAATTGCTGTAATTATATTATTTTGAGATAAACAAATCCCTACTTATATGATATTAAGATTCAAAAGTAACCGCTTTTACGCCAACTCATTTTTGTTAGTTTTAGTATGGTTTTAGAGATGTCGAAAGGAAAAAATCTTAAAATGGTAGTCGGTACAAAGTTCAGCCCGTGTTACATAATATATGTTTACATTTCTGGGCGAACAAAGCCGTTGGCTCAAGCTAGTATAGAGAACATATTTATCTTGTATAGATTTATAAAATAAAGATAAATAATAAAATTGTTATCGTTTCCAGTTATGAGTTTATCTTATCATAAGGAAAGAGTTAGTATCGAACATTGAATTTAATCTTTTAGTCGGAAAGGTGTTAACCGCTAATCCTGGCCGGATAAAATAATAAAATGATTTTCATTTTGTAAATAATAAATGTATTCTTTAACAATTAATTAGGTGAAATATAAAAAAAACGAACGTGGTTGACGTTACGCGTAATTTTATTTATTATTACATTACTGCGGTTTTCCCCGCATTTATAAATGCATGTTTTATACACATAAATCTTCCTCTTTATTCACTCTATCTGATAAAAAAACCGCATGAAATCAATGGCGTAGTTCCAAAGATTTAAGGATACACATGGACAGGAAGAAGATAGCGGCTATATTGTACATATTATGTAATGAAGTTAATTTTTTTTTATATATATATTACAACTAGCTGTTGCCCGCAACTCCGTTCGCGTGGACTTTCATATAAACTTTGACCCCCCCTTCTTCCCTTATAACCCTTTTTTCCAGCTAAAAAGTAGTCTATGTCCTTCCCCAGGTCTTAGACTATCTTTGTACCAAATTTCGTTCAGTAGTTTTACCGTGATGGAAGGACAGACAGACAGAGTTACTTTCGCATGTATAATATTATATAGTTGTATATAGTATATAGTAAGGACTAGGTTAAACGTTGTTAATCTTAAAGAAGTTGGAAATATCAATAGTCACCGACAAAGTATCACGAACTCCTTTCGGCGACATCCTGAGTTTCACTCGGAGACGCTTTCACTAGCGCGAGTGTCGACGATTCGTTGCGGTTTCAATACTTACTTATTTCTAGAGCAGCCTTAGATAGAAATACTTTGAAATTAATCTTAGGTAACTGACTTATTATATATTGAAAGGTTGTAGTATAGATTCTATATTGGATAGACTTTTTTCATTATAAGTTATATGTGTAATACCAGCCGCGCTATTTCCCGAAGTCCTGCCTACATTTAGATTGGCCTCAAAGGTAATTTATTTATTTATTTTATTTTAAGTCTTAAACGTGGTTCTACTCAAGTATTGTGTTCAAAAAATAATCGCTTAAACTATGTGTTTCGAATTACCATAGAAGTTGACTTATAGGTAGGTACATTAATAAAATATTTATACAGTATATGTAGTTCCAACAATATAACACGTATTTAAAACACATGCAAATTTCGGTCGTATGTCATCAGAGGGCGTTTACCGAATAATATAATTGAAAACAATTTAGCGACTAAGACAGGCATTTGAATTTTAAATTAGTTGTGGTAATAATTAGAATTATCTATGAGCCGTTTTGTTTAATTGTTTTGTGGGTCAAAGTTTATAGTAGTGTTAAATACATATGCAAAGAGTTTATATAATGGAAAGTTTTATTTCGGCTAATTTATAAAGCTAGCTACATTTACACGTAGTTCAATTTAGTATAATACATAGTTATCGGGTAAAATTTCAATTTTGCATTAAATCCCACAAGTGTATTTCTTTAGAAAGAATTACGTTCTTCTTAAAAATTAAATTGAATTTCACTGTATTTTGAAAATTACTAATTATATGATTATTTGTCACACAGTAATGTTTTATTGTTAATATGATAGTTAATGTGTGAATATACTTATGTAGTGAACTACTCGTATGTGTATTATGTTGCTATATATGTATGTGAACACGGCCTATTACAGCACGTCTACGAAGCGGTGATAATGTAAGATCAGCGATTTGCACAGCACGTCGGGCCTGACTCCCACGACCGCAGCCTCTGTTTGATAATATACATTATTTGTATGTATAGACAGGATTTGTGTGAGATATGTTCAAGCTGCTTAATAATATTAACATTGGGAATATGTTTTCCTAAGAAGAATATATAGAGATCTGTATATTTCAAAGTTTAGTTTTATGTGAGGAGGACTGATGTATTTTCCTCCGAACGGAATGAGAAAATTTGCGTTTTTGGAAAGAAAAATAGTTATAACTATATTTTTCAACAGTATAAATTAAAGGAACGGTAAAAAAACTCATAAATATTGTGTCACTAATAGGACAGAACTAATAAGTTTTATAAATAAACTTATTTAACTATAATAACTTAACAAAATCAGTAGCGGAGTTCACTCAGCTAAGTTGGTAATAGTACCGATAAAGCAGTCCGCCGCAGGGTCTTATCTAGATGCTGATGTATTTATACGGAATGCCAGCTCGCGTGCCAAAACCCATTCCATCGCTTGTGACGAGGAATTTTATGATGGCAAAGACTAGTGAAGTTTCATTGGATAAGGGATTATAAACTCGAACCGAACCACGTGTATATTATTTTATAGAGTAGGGAAATTCTTCCCGATACATACCTCCCTCGGTAATACCCCATAATACCCTCGGGATCTTCAAGAGGAGAGTGAATAAGTTACTGTTACAGGCGCTCCATCGCAGACCACTTTACTTAACATCAGGTTTAAAAAATAATCTCATAGGATACCCATGGTCCTCGCGGACAGGACTGGGTTGTGTGTGTTCCGTTTTACCGCGGCGGGTAGGCGTCACGGGCGCCTTCGCAGAACGTGTTTACTGTAATGTCCTAGTTCTTAACAAGGATCTAAGATAAGGTTGGATATTCTTATAAAATGACTGATGTCACAAGGTGTTCTGCTAATTGGTTCCAACTTCCGTTAACCTTGTGTTATCCTTCTATAGTATATAGTGATAACATATTTGATAGGTAACAAGAAAAACATTACATTGCCGAATTGTAATTAGTTTCTTTAGCCTCGTATGATGTAGCCCGAAACAGCATTTTTTGCGAACATAAATCCATTGTGAGCGATCTATCAGGTCAGGCACAAAAGGCCGTTAGTCGCATCAACAATAGGTGCTTTTGTTCAGACTGTGATAAACGCTTTTTTGTCTTCTGCAAACGATGTTGCTGTAAGTCAATGACTCTCCTATCTGTTCTGAGAATATTAATTGTATGTAAAATTATTATGTCAGTCTTGCGATATGTGGTACAAGTATTTATAAAACTAAGGGCCCAACCGAATTTCTATAGTGCTACAGTAATACGGGTTTTCCCTATTAAGATTTAAAGCAGGTCAATTTATATGGTATAAGATCAACTTAGTAACTAATGCGGGTTCCTACTTGTGCCTTGAGAACGTAGCTACTTTATACTGGAGTAGTGAGTATATAAAGTACTTATTTATTAAACTCTTTATTGTATACACTTGAAAAGAAATATAATACAGAAGAGGGATACATATAAAGGTAGTATAAAAAGTATATAAATTAATTATAGATTTATAGATATTCATTATAATACATACATATTGTCATTGATATTGTTGCAACATTTGATTAATGATTTACTTTAAAATTTTTACCTACATATTGTGGTTGAGTCACTGATAAGGGTGTTATAGAATTTGTTTAAAATGTATACCAGTGACTGTGTTTGAAGTTTGGTGTTTTATTACCAAGACTTTTGTACATTGTGATATTAACTGCTTGTATTTGAATGTCCGAAGGAACCCAATAGTCAAGATTATTTATTATTATTCTTTAACTACGATTGCAAGTTGACCTAACACATATAATGCCTAAATATAACTATTGTTATTTTAATCAAATAGCTCCTTATAACAGGACACTTTATGACAATAAAATTATAAGACTCTGATAAGCTAGTTGTCTCGGGAATCTGACGTTTTTTCTCTTTAGAAACTTTTTTAGCTTAAACGACTCTACTATGTGTAGTTAGTAATGTAACATTTTCTGTTGACGTCCACATTAACTTTATAAATGCGGCTTCACTGCATAGCACGGTACAGGGACTAACTTACTCGTTTGCAAGGCTTTACTGAACAAGTACGGTCGTTAATATAATGGTGTTTGTCGTGAGAACGCTTGTGGACGCTAACTGGTTCCGAGTAAAGCCGGGCTCTTGTTGCAGTTTAGCGATAAATTACCGTCCACTGCTTGATATAATAATGTGGGTTTAGGATTTCGATACTTGGGACGTAACTTATGCGTACCGCGGCTGACTTTTAAAGAAAATTTTAATAAAAAACAAGTCAGAGCTTACAACATACACGACTTATCATATTTATGTTTTAAACGATTCTGGGTGAATTTATTTATATGGTAAGTCACCACCTCCACCAAAGGAACAGTCGCAAAGCCAAGTGCCCCGTAAATGCGTTGCCGGCTTTTAAGATATTGGAAACAGAAAGGATTTCTGACATAAGGGACTAAATTATGGGATTGGACCTTACTATAAAAGCAGGCCTAATACTTTAATTAAGTTAATATAAATTACGTGTTCCGTTGTTTGTCCGCGATAGAGTCCTAAATACTAAACCGATTTTAATTTAAATTCGTACACCGTGTGTTGTTTGTTCCAACTTAAAACGTAGGATAGCTTTCATCATAATATATGCGAGCGAAGTTGGGGCGGGTCGCTAGTTTTATTGTATGAAGTAAGTCGTTTCGCAAATCTAATAGCATTAGACATTTGATTTAATTAGCTGGCGCTAAAATAAATAGTAACTAGGTAGAGCAAGCGTTGCGTGATTGTACACATTCGTTTGTTTTGTTTGCCAACGAGATTTAATTATGATAGAATAACATTTATACAGTAAACAATGTTTGTAGAAGGCTATGGAACATTCTAGAGCTTTTACAAAATAATGTTGCCTTTATTAGGAGCTTACGAACCTTGTTGAAGAGCAAATTAAGTACGTTTGTTTTAGCATTTATAGTTTTTTTTTTCGTTTTCACAGTCGGCTTCAAAAGTAAATTAACACATTCGAAAACAAAATTATCTGGAGACTAAAATATTTTAAAAATAAATATTTAATTTTCAATAAATAATTAATCAGACAACTAACGAAATCCTTTAGTGTTATGATGTGTTGTAATGGTTAATGTGTTCATATACTTTTGTAGTTTACTGAATTTACTATACTATATGAGATAGCGAACCCTATAGGCCCTAAATAATGTGTCAATTATCCATAATATTTTATATTCAATATAATAATGTTCTCCTTGAATAATGAGCAATTTCATAATAACGCGTGTCATCGTTGCCTTGTGTGTGGTGAACCAATGTTGTTCGAAGTTGATAGGAAAGGTCGAGAAGTCATCGACTGATTGCATTGTATGTAAATAGAATCGGACAGTTCGCTCTTCGATATAGATTATATAGATTTATTATAGATAAGTCTATGACCTTTGTAATATAGAATAACGTTATTATAGAAATTTGGAAGTAGTTAATAATAAACATTACCATTAAGTTGATTAATTTGTATTATGTGCGAGCTTTCTAAATAATTACATTTGTTACGCGGCAAAATGTCAAGGATTCTTCATTTTCTTCTATATACTTCTATATTCTTAATGGAAAAATAAGAAGACCTAGACAGATGTCAAGCCTATTCTTTTAACTGTATATTATTATTTGTAACACTATATAATATACTGAAAATTAAATATTTATGTGAGTAATATTAATGTTTTGCAAAGAGGACAACATATGGCGTGCCCGTTAATGAATTTAGCACATGTCATTTGCGCATGCGCAGATAGTGTTACATGGAGATCAAAGCGTGTTATTTATTACATTGTGATTTTAATTTTTGAAATTATATTGGTATTTATTATGAAAAAGTCTATTTATATGTACATACAGAATTAACGAAATATATTATTTGTATTTCTGATGGTATCTATTGTTGAATTTTTAAAATATTACTTTATTTTCAATGTACACAAAATACCTATCTGTTTTGGTTAATAGATACATATGAAACACACATTCTACATGTATGTGTGTGTAATATCTACGGTATAAAATCATCATTTTATTACCTATATACGGACTTGTAAATATTTTATCCAGCCGATATATCCGCTCTTTAAATATCAATGTGACGAAGCGTCCGTCCGCATATTTTGATTAGTTGTATAAAAACATTGAAACAATGAGTCAAGCTATGAATCATGACTGTCGTTCGATGTATGTTTTTGCATTTGTTTGGGAAGCGGAAGATGAAATCAATGATCTGATTGTTATTAGTCAGTCGGTGTATGGATTACCCAAAACATTTTCTACATTAATTTGTAGTCATATGTAAATGGCTTAATTAAATAAACAAACTAGTAACAGCTACATTACTTCTATTGTTTAGATAATATTAGATGCGCGGATATACTAGCTATGTGAAAACAATCAGGATAAAACGTTTCCTATGTATTAAATCAGGGTCTAATATTATCTACCCGTCATCTGGCTATAGATAAAATAACTTATATTTGTGCCCCTGGGATGGTAGGTATGCTTAAATATTTCCTCATGTTAAATAAACGGTATAGGTGCCTAGATGCCTATTTCGTTTTTAAATTCATAAAATAGTTTTTAAGTGTAAGCTTAAAAACTTTGTAATTGAAGTATGGATTTAACAGAGTTGATGATATATATAAATAGATCTTTATTGAAAACATATTATTAGCATATCCCGTACCGGAAAAGGACATTGCAATCGTACGGCGACACGTGCGAATGTATTTCGAGCTGGGTTATTGAACTACACGCATTAGTTGTAATGATAAATGAAATTTCCTATCTTCACACGTCTATATAGAACCAGTAGCTGAATGTTCTAGAAACAATTTCATATTTTATTTTATTAGGTTTTCTTCAGCAAGCTAATGAGATGCCAGACTTAAAGTGTAATGAAAGCTATCGCATACCCTTAATAACGGTACATTCTATCTTACTATTTCTACAACAATGCTGACGTATTTATAGCAACTAACAAATGTAAGCGCACAATTGTTTTGAGTTTGAATTCAAAATACAGGAATATTTCTATCGAAAAAGGTTACATTGTAAGAAACCAAGAGGGTTATTAATTTTGTAATAATTCTAACTATTTTGATTAGTATCACGTTGTCTTTTTTATTTTTCAAGGTACTAGGAAAACAAATACATTGTTAATAATATAACTCATCAATATTCTACCTCCTTCATTAATTCCATAAGGATATAACGTGATCTAGGAAAAGGTGTCGTTTAAATCTCTTTGTCATGCCAGTTGCATAGCTAGAGTATCGGTTGCAAAATGAGTGAAAGTCTATAACGAACGATGTACTTTCTCGTATTGATTATATTACCGCGTTAAACTTGATTAAACAACGTTATGTCATACTAATACTTACTAACAATCTATTGAATGTATCATATCATATAAGAGATAAGGAAAATTAAAAGGCTTTGTTATTATTATGTCATACTAATTATTTTTATGTTTTTATTTACTGTGTCTTATACTCGTGTCGAGTCCGATCCCGTTATTGCTGATGTTTTGTCGTGAAACGTCTTTAAAATCGCGCCGAAACATACGGGTACCAGGTTTAAAAAGAGGACCGTAACGAAAAGGTCTATGTCATCGTACCTTAATAATTAAAAAGCTTTCAGTGTTAGAAACAAAAATGTGGTGTAAATATTTGACTTATATAGTCAGCTCGCTGTTAAAACAGCGTCAATCTTGTTTTCATTTCAATATTTTACTTTAAAAGCGATTCGCTAACATAGACGTTTCACGTTAAAACCAACGGCCGTGTGCCCCGGCACAGCCCCACCCGATTTTTTTCGAAGTATTATATATGGGCTATACACGCAAAAATCGGCTCTATAGTTACAAATTTCCGTCTTGAACGTTATATTTTCATAAACTACGTGAGAGTTTATCATGTTCGTTGTAACTTAAATATTATAATAATTTGACTTTTGTCTGTTTCAGGTATTTGGAAGTTGCTGGCTTTGGTATACATATACAAGTATACATTTTGGTGTGGTAATGCCTAGATTTTAAACGAAACATGTTAAAGTTTAAAAATTTGCATCTTAAATAGTTGCTTGAAAATGTCTGTTAAGCCGTGCCTCGCGCGTAATAAACGTTCAAGTTAGTAAAGTTCTCTCGTTATATCGGATTCAAGTTAACTCCCAAGTTAGCTCATTAGCTTAGTTTTAACCTATAACATATATAGATAATTTATATATATAGATTATTTATTCTGCGTGAATATACTTAATTAATGTTTTATTAGGACAGGGGCCATTAAAAATGTTATGACATTACAAAAATGATTATCAATATTTCAACTATTCAATAATCGAACTAATATATTAACCATTGGTTCCGTTTCCGCTTTGTCGTTTCATAGCAACAAGTGACGGATAACACTTTCGCTTATAAAGGTCACTGACCGATATTCGCCCTACCATTTCGTCTAGTCTTTACATGTTTTATAAAAATAGCCTTTGTCTCTACGAAATAAGGTTACTTTTATTAAAATTAGATTAAGGCAATCAGTGTAAAAGCCTCGTGTTTGTATTTCAGACTGATATTTATTTACTATAGTTAAAGGATATCTACGTTCTAAGGCCGTAATAATATCCAATTTGATTGTATAGTTTTCTAATATTGATAGGGCACGGCACCAATTCTAATATTGAGTAATATTAGAATTGTTAAAAAGAAAGTAAGACGCAGAAATGACTTTGGATTTTTATATAAAATAAAAGTTTATGAATAGACTATCTTTTTTTAATTTAAAATTCGGGGGAAGATACGTGTTTAATAGGACAGTATTCTTGGAATTGATAGAATGTAAAATATGTTTTGGTATTGATAACTTTTGTGAGATAACATTGACATTGAAAATAAATTCGTCAAGTATTCGTTTGTCATTTGATAGCGAGCTTTGCTCAAGATATCTGGTATATTAAATAGAAAAATATAGACTAATATAAAATATAACTATTGGTGCTAGCTTTCAACTGTAGAAGAACCTAATGCCAGAATACTGTAACGCAACTTAAATTTAAGTACAATTTAAACCTGTCCGATTTGGCAGTTCGCCATACAATTCTGTCAAAATTACGAGTTTTAAGGCGTGCTTAAATTTAATTTGTGTATGAGTATTTGGCCGTAAGAGTGTTAATTATGTCAAAATATATCCTTACTAAAATAAATTCTTATACAATTTATCACTTACGTTATAATATCAATCGATCAATAAGCGTCAATCTTAAATTTAAAACAGAGTGACTTGATTCGTGTATGGACGAGTATATTTTCTTTAATAGCATTAGATCAATCACTTATTACGTTGGCCGAGAGGTCACAAGTCGGCGACCCGTTAGGCGACAGTGTCCGATTTGTAATTCACTAGCTGTTAAAATGTTTGTATGTTAATATTTGGACGAATCAATCGTTTGGTTTCGTTCGCGATTTATAAAGTTGTTTGGTTGGTAAGGGCTTTAGTCACTCGTCAATTTCTTGTTTACCTAAAGCTTTAGCTCTATTGCAACAACTTAACTTATATTTTAATCGTTAAATAAGTTCTTATTTATTAATACTCATAAATTATTACCACTAGTACCTTTAGGACGGATTACTATAGATTTACAAGTTACAACGAAAAAAGTTAAAACTATTTAGAACGCGGAATGAATGACCTATAAAAGCCACCAAGTCATAAAAGAACAAGAAGATGACTATAATCTATAAATAGACTAACGTTAAATATATATTAAATTCTATAAACGTGTTAGAGATAAGACTTAATTTTCGTGTCAAAAATGAGTAATATGTAAACAGTTACCGACGCGACGGTCGTTTACCGCGCGTGCTACATTTGAGGCCGCACTCATCACCGAATCCTTGAACTTGAGGTGAATGTTCTGGGAACCAATCAGGACGCTCCTAATTGTGCTAACTGTTAACCGTTAAAGGCAATTTGAATATTTTAACTGATGAGGTTAATGAGTATGAGGGTCACAGTGTTGCGTGGATGCTTATTGTTGTACGAGTTCTGACGTGGTATGTTTAATGTTAAATTAATAGTGAATAGGTGATACGATAGATATCTAAGGAACTTTAACAAATGTATTAAGAATTAACTGACCCGATGCGACTTTGGATACGCTGTACTAATCTTGTAATCTAATACCTTTCAGATACACTTTTTTCTCTGCTTATGAAGTTTGTACGTACGGAATATTCTAAAAAGATAAACGAAATTTGTTCAACAGTTTTCGTGTTGTGCACTAAACAGCACATTTGGCGATTCATTTTTATATTATAGGCTTAAAATTCATAAGTAGGATCTTTAATATTCATTTAACAGCACATTGTAATGTTTCTCTAGATTTACTACGTAAAGGACTCATATATTTAACTCATAAATGGAACGTTAAAAAGGCCTCTGTAATTTATAGCTCAACGCGTAAGCGGAAAAAGCGATGCGAATGCGTTGTCGGTTCTTATAAATATGTATTACGTATTCGAGAATACAATACGAGTAATTTAATATGGCGATACGGCGGAAAGTTATATGCTTGTTGACATATCGGCTTTGAAGTTTGTAGCGAGGTTTTGTGTACAGACTACAGACATGCAATGTTTAACGTGGTTCGGTTTTTGGCCGGCAACAAGTTTAGTTCAAACAATACGTCTACTTCTACAAGATTGGATAATACACAAAACCTAATGGTTGTATCGTTGTTTTAAATTTATTACGCAGATAATACCACCGTTGTATCGTTAATTGCCGAGCAATAAAGCATCTTAAGAAACAGTTAATATGAGTAATACGTGATTCACTTAATTAGCTTATAATCTTGGTTAATATCAGACAATGAGACCACTGCAAGTACTATCTTTAGTAATATTATAACTTTATCAGCTAATATGGTCTTGCAACTACTTTAATATCAGTTCGCCTTAAGTGTGAGGTTGTTGCTCTTGGATTACGATAAGGCTTCATCGATCTTTTTATGTGTGTAATCGATTGGAGTGGATGATGCTGACGAGTAACTGTTGTCGGTACTGGTAACTTTTTTATAATTTATGTCCCCTAGTACCATTTTGAGAAGCATTAAGAGTTATTTAGGAATTATAATTAACACCAAAGACTTAAACTCGTTTTCTATAATCAAAAAAGTATTTTCAGAGAACTTTTTCATTTTAATAAGCGTTGTATAAAATGTATGATGTAAAAAAATCTTTAGTCCTGTAATGACTTTACTAAAAATCGTAAAAGGTTTCGGAACAAAAGATCCTGATCACTAGAAAGATAAATTATTTACAATAGAAACTTATATTCATAGCGAAATCAAACAGTGTAGACCCTATAGGCTGTCTACAGATCATCGATCACCGTCGTCTGTTGCGATTGACGTGATTTCGATGTTGCACGCGATGCGACGTTGTCGCCCTTTGATTTATGTACGCGTGTTGAAGCATATTATATCTTGTATCGTTATAGCATGTAGTATGCTTTTGTATTGGTAATTTGTTACCTAGTATATGGAGGCACAGTTCCCGTTTCCGGGGGAATACCGGGTTGAAGAGTGTCCTATGTGTTAATAAAGAGTTGCATGCCCAATTACAGTCAAATTGGTTGAGTAGTTTT
This sequence comes from Eurema mandarina, assembly GCA_018238005.1. Classification (NCBI taxonomy): domain Eukaryota; kingdom Metazoa; phylum Arthropoda; class Insecta; order Lepidoptera; family Pieridae; genus Eurema; species Eurema mandarina. The sequence continues at coordinate 27,425 of DWAJ01000629.1, forward strand.
TGCGTATGGCAACAAACATAATATTAGTAAGATTATGTTGTAATCAAATACTATGTGGTATGTATGTACTTTATTTTTATTTTTTCACATATGGTTACAATTAGGGAGAAAATATAGATCGATATTACGATTTAAGTCATTATATAAAGGTGTGGTTTCATTATTATGTAGTTAGTAAAGTATAATTCACTTTCACCTTTGTAAACTATTGTGCAAATAGCGCCTAGGGTTAAAAAGGTTTCGAACCTTTGCTGACGACATCGCGTGCTAAAATAGAAACAGTAGCGTCAGCCCAACAGCGAGTTATTTTTGGAAATATGCGTGCTTTTGTAGATTGACTTGTACATTTGTCGGATTGTTACGCATTTGTGAGTGGGTTGCTATTAACGTGCTAAAAATAGTTGGTATACTAGAATTTTATTACGTCAAACTGGGGAAGTGTAATTGAAAAAATATATAATGTTTTCTAAATAAAACTGAAACTTTGATCGGTCGTAGTAGCGTCTTTATTCTTACTGGGAGATAGTTTGTATTATATTATTGCCGTTGCCGTGTCTTGCGGTTTTGTTTGCGTTTTCGTATTGAGCTACTATACTATACTTATATATAACTTCTAGCACATGTCATAGCTATTATACGAAAGTAAGTGACTGAAACTGATGAAGTACACTAATTTACATTGTTAAACATAATATATGCACCCTTCTTAAATTGTGACGCCTAATTGTATGTATATTTTTGCACAAATCGAATTAAAAGCTCCGTCGCGTCAATTGCGGAGGACGAGTGATTCAACGCATGGTTCACGCGACAAGTATGCATTAATCATGCAGGCGCCGAACGGATACCGTGTTTTTGTACGCTTTATGCAACTTGGTGAGAGATTTATTACGTAGAAGTAAGAACAGAGCATTCGGTCTTGAGAGTATTCGATTAGGTATCATTGTTTAGTAGGTATAAGATTTTTTTACGATTAATAAGGAGCCATTTGATCGCGATCTCGCCTGATCGTAAGTGAATATGCGATGTAAGAGGTGTGTGTCATGTCTGTTTAAGAGCCTATTTACTATAAATATCTAATATAAACGACTAAAATCTAAATACTGGTGGTGGTTTTATATTAGATTATAGATATTAAAGTAGATATCGTTTTTAGATCTCATCACTTTTCTTATGTATTCATCGATTTAACTAAACCATATAGTTTTATGAACGTATTCGCTAAATAGTCACACAGGCTTATGTTATAATTTTATTAAATAATATAAGTTATAATAGTACACATACCAGTCGTAATGGAAATGTACCATTATTTACAACAGAAGAGCTCTTGCAATTAATATCAGGCCTCTGTTCTTGATGTAATAGCAAGTCGTTGGTGACAGGCAGGCATCGTATAGCCATATCGCGGGCACATTACCCCAGATACTGAAGCCGTGTTGATGATAAATTAACAAGAAAACAAAAGCATGTTGGGTGCTTATTGTTTATTGATGTATTTGAAGACATAGAACTTTCAGAGTTTCTTTCGTGCTATTTCTTTCGTCGATTTTCTCGCGTAGTTCCTAATTCATATTCCTGTAGCAATACCCCGTTGAAAAGAGTAATATTATCCTACGTTAAACCATAGTCTATTCTAAACGTATGCCGAGTTTAGCCGAATCTATTCAGATATTTTACAGTAACCCTAGATACATATAGATAGACACCTACTTAAACTTTCGCATTTGTAATAGTAGCGAGAATTTCTCATATTCACCTTAGTTAGGGAGTTTTAAATATAATCTTCCCTTATCCTTTTTGGCTAGTGATTTCGGATGGAGATGCTCAGATATAACATATGATACGCTTTGTTAAGTCTTTAATAACTTTAGTAAACTAAAAAAACTACCTTTGTTAAATCTAATGAAATAGTTACGAGTATAAAATATAAATACGTGATATATTTATTAACGTGATTGTATCGTCAATTTAAAGTAAACTGTCACACAATCATGAGGAAAATGCGTTACTTGATCCTTATCCTGATGTGGTATCGAGGTTTTCTGATAAAATTATTTCGGAAAATTGTTGGGATAATATTACGTTCAGTGCGTTATGTATATCATTTACTAATTTTAAACTAAACGTGCCTTGCGGTTGTATTATATTAAACCACGTTTATAGTCCAGTAGAAAAGTCCTTTAGCTAAATCCGTTCAGTAGATTTTACGTGATGGAGTTACAATCATCAATACATTTAAAGAAACTGTTACGCTTATAATGCTACGTAGTTAATAATTTATACATAAAATCAATACAAAGACTATAATTAATATTGAGTTTATAATAATACAATATTATAACAGAACTTAGATGAAAAGGCATTGGCAGTACAATAAATCATCTCGAAATTTTAGCTTATTTTCTTCTTTCTCTTAGGTTAGACTAGCTGTTGCTCGCGACTTCGTCCCCGTAGATTTGTTTTTCCATTATTTCTTCGCTCCTATTAGTCGCAGCGTGATGTTATGTAGCCTAAAGCCTTCCTCGATAAATTGTCTATTCAATAAAAAA
>DWAJ01000630.1:0-29939 GCA_018238005.1 Eurema mandarina
TTTGCTCCTTAAAACCACCGAACACTTGATTACTCTTCACCAATGCATTTTGGAACTCGTCATATTTATCCGTGTACACAGCCAGCTGGCCTTTCAGCGCTGTCTCCGTTCCTTGGAGCTCCAATATTTTGGACCTGTACTGAGCTAGCGTCATCTTCATCTGTTCAGATTCAGCGAGGAGACGTTCTTTCTCAGCTTGGTGTTCGAGAGCCGCTTTTTGGAGTTTAGCGTCCGATAACTGAGATTCTAGTGCCATTTGTTTTGCCATTTTGTCTACCTATAAAATAGATCATATTAGTAATAGGTTTATGAAGTATTTCAAACTTGAAATATGTCAATTAGTAATGCGATTTTCTTTTCGACTTGCAGAAGTTGAAATGTACTTAAATTTGACATTAAATTTTTTCTCAGCTGTAATTTTATGTCTAGCCATTCTTTCATGTCTCCTTAATAACTTAAGAAATATTTAGGTAACCATGAACCACAATTACATAAAATAAAGTTTAATACCTACTTAATAATACATTTTATTATTATAATTTAAAATATTTTATTTTGTTAACTGGGGGGTATATTCCTTTTTTCGTAATCACAAAGGTAATATTGTAACATGCTACCTATCAATAAACATGGACTCATACAATCATTATCTTCTTACATTTCTATGTAAGAACCTACTTACTTAGTTATTTAGGATTTAAAACTACAATAAAATGTCTCATTACTACCAACCTGTTGTTCCCGTAACTGATACTGCTGTACAACACTCTTAAACTTCTCAGTCATGCTGATATTATCGTCCCTGAGTTTAGCATTCTTCTCATTGTTCTGCTGCAACAGCGCTGTGATCTCGGACAGAGTGTTTTGAAACTTTGTCTGTGTTTCCTTACGGCGTTCTTCTTCTTCACGAATTTTGAGAAGAGATTCTTCCTAAAAGTTTTGGTTGTATAATATTTATATGTTGCTTAAGATTTCCAATTATTATTTATGTATGTTTAAACATGATTTGATACAGAAACAAATATTAATGTAACAGACATTCTACCACTATCTCTTCTGATTTTGAGGCAAGATCTAATGTTATGTCTGCCTAAGATCATTAAAAAGATCATTTATATAGCATTTTTAGGCTAGTTATTCTAAAACATAGAGAAAAAAAATCAAAGCCCATACTCTTAACCCTGGTTGCCTATTCATGGTAGAAATCATTATTAGTGATAAGGCGGCCAATTACATGTGCTGTGTGCATTTAAGCTTTTAATGTTTATATTTCTTTGTGTTTTATTGTACATGTAATGAAGAATAATAAATAAAAAAATTATATTGATTTTTAAGAGAATCTCTAATAAGACTATCTGTTACTTACCTTAATTGCTTTGTTATGTTTCTGTAATTCTCTACAGAGATTCTCAAGTTTTGACTTAACCAAAATTGTCTTGTTGTACTCATGTTGCAATTGTTTCTTTTTCCTTTGACAGCAATGCGTATCTCTTATCAGATTGTTTTATATAAAACTGGAGTTTTTTATTCTCATCTGCAGTTTGAACATATTTTTTGGAGACTACAGACAATTTTTCATCAGCTGACGATATTGAGTTGAGTGACTTCATAAATTGTTCAACGTTCTTATCATCGCGACTGGAACGATCCTCTTTTTTAGACTTTTTAGGTAATTCCACAGGTGGCGGTGGTTTTTCCTATAAAATAATTTATATTTAGAAATAAATAGCTGTTTTAAATATTTAAAATATATGAAAAGATACATATTAGTTGCTTGTGTAAAAATAATACAATAAATACATTTTAAAACGACTATTTGTATTAGTACGCAGAATTACAATCATTTTTAACATCCTAAACGTATTGTACAACAAATAAAAATAAAAATATAAGGAATGTTTAATCAATAATTTCACAATAATGGTTAATTGTTTAGAGAATTTCTATATCCATATAAGACTAAAACACGTGAATAAGTCAGTAGAATAAAAATAACGTAAACAATTTGTTGGCAAAATTCCAATTCAAGTTGAGGTTAGTTAAGAGTCGTTTAAAAAGGCTTAAAGCTATTAACCATAACCTTTAATATATAGAGGTATAAATAGACAAACACCTTTGCATCTGGGTATTAATTTTTAGGCAGTATTCCCATAATTATACCCACAATTTCAATGAAATCAGAGACCGACATTTGATAGGTTTGTATTCTATTTATAAACATACTAAGCACACATGGTCAACTTACTTCCGAATTATTTTCTTGTATTGCTTTTTCTGTATTTTCTTTAGATACATCCTCAGTAGTTTCCATTTTTAAATATTTTCAGAATAATTCCTACTTCAAGTTATCGCTAAAGTACCTACAAACAAAGCGAAATTTACCTGAAGGCATAGGAATGTACTATAAATAGTGTCAATGTTTAATCGATAATAGCTCGATTTTTAAATCGATAACTTGGTCTGGTCTAATGTAATAATGTATATTAATATCTTATTATCTTCAAGAGTCATGGTAAAAGTCAGAACATAATTGTAAATTAATAAATTACTACTTTAATTAGTTTTTTTATTAGAGGGCATTAGAAGCTTCTTATTAGAACTTAATTGTTATTTACTGTTTTAAATTTTTAGTCTTTTGTTAATAATTTACGTATATTAGAATCTATTATTTTTTTTGTTTATTTTTAAACAATTAAATATTTTAGGTTGAGTTTTAAAAATCTATAAAATTACTAATAATCGTAATTGTGATCGACGTAAACAACACTACTTTCGTTCAACAATACAAAGTAAACTTATTTTGGTTATTGTGCGATTGCTTTTCTGCTTATTTATTATTTAGCATATATAGTCACTGTTAAAAATTATCCTTTTTAAAGTTTTTGCATTTTTCTTTATTTTACTAGGTATATCAAAATTTTCCGTTGGTATAAATCTGCCCATAACTAGTTACGTGCGGATTAGACAATAATGATACCATATAAAACAAATTGTGCCAATTTAGGAAAATTTTAAATAATATCATGTCTTAATTGCTTATAATATTTTATTATTCTTTTAAATGAAATGCGTAATAAACTTATCATTATAATACACTTATGATTGTGATGATTTCTCTATGATTGAAATTTTTATCAAGATTTTTTGATTTCCATTTATGCAAAATAAAGCTTATTAGACTTGTAACACTTAGTTGTCAGTGCAAAACCCGTCAATTCCGTCAGTCTTTTCTGCGGTATCAATTCAATTTCAGTGATCAGTCTATCAAAAAGAAGGTGATCATTTGCAGGTGAGTTTAGTTTTTTCATATATTTTCAATACGAGTTAATGTAGTTTAAAAGGCTTACGAGTAATCGTTGTAAACATTTTGCTGTGTTCGTTGACTTTTAAGTGTAGAAAGTGTGAGTTAAAATGGTGTATCGCGAAATATTTGCCGGCCGGAAAGCAAAGATAGAGCCGTTATTTTTCAATACTTGAGGTCATTGTGCTTTGGTCTAGCGTTAGTATGGGCGTTTGAGCATTTTTGCGCATAAACTGCATTACTGATTTTTATGCAATTAATAACCGTTAGATATGAATAATCATCGAGATGATTAATGCCTGTCAAACTACGCCAACATTAAACATATTAAAAATCCTCATTTCTTTGTTACAAACTCTTTTGTCTTTGTTCTTAATTAAAGAGGCATAGGATGTTTTAAAACAAATTATTGTGTAAAATATAGTATGATTTTACAGCTACCTAACTAACTATAACTCTATTTTTTGTTTTTAATTCTTCAACTTATTAAAAGTTAAAATGGATTTTTAATAGTATGAGGTAATTTCCAACGAATAAGCTTGTTGCAAATTTGCAAGTGAATTGCCTTTATCATATTGATGAGTAATACTTAAATTTATCAGATTCTTATCAGCTTTTTAGGCCAATACATATACGGGTTTTTATATTGACAACTCAATAAAAAGCTGAAAAGTATTTTGTAAGGTAAATAAACAATTTAAATTAATTTCTGCTACTAGAAAGCAATATCTTCCAGGCAACAATGGTTATAAGCATAATCTGAAGATTGTACTATCTTCATATTTACTAAATTTATAAAGCTTAAGGACTTCTTTGTCTGTTTAAATACGCAAATCTGGACTTATTTTTATAGTTGAACTAGCTGTTGCCCACGACTCCGTCCGCGTTTACTTTCATAAAAAAATTATTCCCTTGGAAACTGGATAAAAAGTATCCTATGTCCTTCTCCTGGTTCTAAGCTACATCCCCACCGATTTTCAGCCAAATCAGTTGAGCCGTTATCAAGTTATAAATGGTGTAACTAACACGACTTTCTTTTATATAGATTATTAAAATGTTTTTACAAGAACTGTGCTTATAGTATATTTAATATAATGGTACATACAGTATTTGGTTTTTAATCGAACCATAGCTTCGGTTATTATTTAAAAACCTAACATATTTTTTAAACACACTAGTAAAATGTAATTAAAGTGTTGTTCAACCTATAATTATACTAAATTACTCTAAGCTATCCTCTTAAGCAGATTTACTTGAGAGTTATTTTTATTGGTACTTAAAACAGGAAGTAAGTGTTTAAGTTATGTACATTTATCGTTTAAATATATTAAGTAGGGGTGTGTGTTGTACTGCACTACATAGAAAACAAACTAGTTTTTTTTTTAATTTAGAGTTCAATATACTTACTGAAACATGAAATTCTTATATTATGGCTTTCCCAATTATCTTATTATTATCCATATCTCTTATATTATAGGCTTATCCCAATATTATATTAAACATATGAGCTCTCTTATTTTTAAAAGCACTTTAACTAAGAAGTAATTTGTGTTCCATGCATGTCTCATTCAAAAAGTTATTAAATTATTTTTATTATAAGTTTTGTGTTGGTACTTAAAGTTGTAGATAAATCTATTTATTGCTTTTATCTTATACTAGTGGTGTTCCACAGCTTTACCGACATAGGTAACTGTTTGGGCTAACAGCACAAGTAGTGCAATTTTTTGTTTACAAAGGAATGTTATGATTAGTTAATTCAAAAGTTTCCACCTAGGAAATTATAGAAGTGTAGTTTAAAATCACTTGAAGTGTTAAGTGTAGGTTTGTGAAGAATTATGTTAGTATGTTTGTTGCTTTTTGACGCTAAACCTACAAAATGGATATACCTAGGTGAAATTTCACATACACATAGAAAGATTCTGGATGAATACATTGGATATTTTTAAGAAAACTATGTGGATAAAGTATCCACAAATAAACTCGGTTATCAGATTTTTTTTCTAACTAGAGGTCTAATTTGTTTTTGTTTCGTTAACACAACAAAGATAAAAATGTTTAATTATTATAATAATATTAGTCTCTGTTACTGAGGCAAATGACGATGTATCCTACTAATATTATATATATTATGTGATTGTTTGAGAGAATGTATGGATATATGTTTGTAATTATTTCACGCAAAAAACACTGACCAATTTAGTTGAAATTTGGTATGTAGATAGGTGATACACTAGATTAACACATAGGATACTTTATATCCCGGTATTGCCCCGGGAACGGGAACTACGTGAGTATAGTACGCGTCACGAATCTTTAGCGCTGAACGAAACCTGCGCAGAAGTCAAAAATAAGGTATCGAGGTAGCGGCGCGGCGCGCGGGGCGCGTGATCGTTGGATGCGCGTGCGTTGATTGGTTGTCCCAGTCGTGTTGTCTTTCTCGCACCAATACGTCAATTAAGCGCGATTCTACCGATGCGCAGCTATTCTTGTCAATCGCTAAACATAAATGACGCGTACTATAACCACGGGGCATGGTTAGTGCAGAATATATGTTGTTCCAATCTTAGCTTATTACCATCAAAACAATAGGCTATACGAATGTAAAATTGAAACTGATTAGGTTCTATTTATAGTAAGTTGGATTTGTCAGTGCGTTGCGGTTTTCTAAACCGGTGGGCTGGCTTGAATTTCGCTATACGTTTCGTCATAAGGTCCTTGTGGGTGTTCACTGTTCACTTAATAAACAAATGCGGGTTACACTCGCGATTTCGTTCATACTAGCTGTTGCTCGCGACTTCGTCCCCGTCGATTTCTTTTTCCATTATTTCTTCGCTCCTATTAGTCCCAGCGTGATGTTATATAGCCTTAATCCTTCCTCGATTACTGGTCTATTTAATAAAAAATAATTTTTCAATTTGGACCAGTAGTTCCTGAGATTAGCGCGTTCAAACGAATAAACAAACTTCTTAGCTTTATTAAATTAGTTAGTAGTTTATATATGTTGCATTTATCGATTTAAAAAGGGTTGTACATTACAGAACATTTTTTGATATTCTTTTAAAAAATTAGCTTGCCTAAGTACAGAGACTTACATATTAACATATTATGATTAACATAGTCTTAATACTAAAATATTCCAGTCCCAGATTTTGGATTTTTAGATAAAAAATCTTTTTCGTACTCCAGTCACGCACTTGCCAATATTTTTTAGTCTTATACGTTTTGTTGAATATAAGTTGTTAAAAATGTTGTAGTTTTTTATTCCTTCTGTTAAGTGATCTATGTATTTAGATTGAGTTATTTAAAAACTCTATTTACACGTCTGAAAGTTGAACTAAGTAATTTTTTGGTAGTAATTATAACTTCAAACCTTTAAGCGTTCCCGAGAAATTGTGAATAGTCGAAAGGTTAAACAAAATCGACGTAAAGGTTTCGTTTTTTCCTTTAAATGATTGGAACATTAAAAATGAATAATGTAGCACAATTAGGGTGTCTAGGTTCATAACCGGGTTTTCCCGATAATTACCATGTGTCATTTGGGTATTTCCTATGCCCTGTGTCAATTTAGAAATCGATATAATTGTAGTGTTAGATACAGTTGAATTGATTCTTGTATGTGTGTACTATGTAGTTACTATCTTCGCCTCGCGGTTTTACCCGACGTAGCTTATTAATTATGTAGTATATTTAATATTATGCATTAATTTTATGATAAAGATTTCTACCCACTACAACGTATCATACTATGACCGTACTATGAACGTATCAGACACGTCAAGCAACACGATACGCTCTACTATGCCCACTATCTGAGCGTATCAAAGTCGTATGTATCGACAATACTTGCTGGCACGCGACGGTGCTGGTCGGTAACGGAACGGGCTAGTGGGGATGCTCTCATACTTTTTAATACAGAGAATATTTATTTTGCCTTACACCCTCATAGCACGGTCATAGTATGATACTGTGTACTGGACAGAGAGTAGAGACCTCAATAAATATAAACGTTTGTTGAATAACTCTATGTATAAACAAACAACTTCTATAAAGTCATTTTACAAATACCCACGATTTTGCCGTGTAGTTTTCGTTTTCTTGTCAATCAGGATTGACCAAATACATTCAGTAGTTCTAACGTTATAAAGCAAAATACAAACATACGTACAATCTTTCGAGTTTATAATATAAGTAGGTAGTATAGTAGGATTTACGGGTATAGTACGCGTCACGAATCTTTAGCGCTGAACAAAACCTGCGCAGAAGTCAAAAATAAGGTATCGAGGTAACGGTGCGGGGCGCGTGATCGTCGGGTGCGCGAGCGTTGATTGGTTGTCCCAGTCGTGTTGTCTTTCTCGCACCAATACGTCAATTACGAGCTCGATTCTGCCGATGCGCAGCTATTCTCGTCCAGCGCTAAACAAATTCATCATAAATTTAAGACTGATGTTGTCTATGCAAACTATGTTACAGGTGTTAGAAGTATCTAAGCTTGTAGTTTTTGCGTGAGAGTTAAACATACATCTTCGCAAACCGTTGTATTATAAACAGTTTTATGTGAATTCATAATGGCTTTGTGGGATTATCTTAAACAAAGATCTCGGTCAATGGTTGTTTTTGAGACATGAGAGAAAATTAACCTTGGTAGTATTCGCAAAAGGTTTAATGAGACACTTTCTCCTAACTACGCGTATGGGTATATTTCAAAATGAAAGCATAAGGCTTAGTTTTTTGTGTTCGCGGAATTGAGCAGTCTCAGTTTTTAAAACAGGGAAAGAGATTAATCATGACGGTCATGATAATTGTAGGGGGTAATCTCGGGATCTACTGAACCGATTTTTAATTCTTTCACCAATAGAAAGCCACGACTGGGACAACCAATCAACGCTCGCGCACCCGACGAGCACGCGCCCCGCGCGCCGCGCCGCTACCTCGATACCTTATTTTTGACTTCTGCGCAGGTTTCGTTCAGCGCTAAAGATTCGTGACGCGTACTATACTACCAGTAAAATTACTGAGAGTAAATTTTGATACAATGTTATTTATAAATATAGAGCGGTGAAATTATAAACGTTTATAGTTATTTTTAACCATCTTAGAAAGAATGCTTAGCTACGAACTTAAGCAGAAGTTGTTGTTGCGTTGACCACTTTCCGAACGTAAGCATATTTATTTTTATCTGAAAATTTTAAATATTAGACTGCTATCAAGCATTGAGTAGCTTATTTATAGTAAGGACATTATTTCTTAGTAGATCTTTAAAAAAAAATAGTATCTGGGGTACCATAAAATGTTACTACAGTTTTATAACATGATACTTAAAACCTGGAGTCTAGACGTAAAAATAAATAGAAGAACGTAGGAAGTGCAATGAACTCTCAAGGTTCCTAAGTTACTTAAGTTATTACCGGCTTGAAGATCTCAAGCCCAACTTATACATAAAATGATTCTTGATAAGATAAAGACTGTATATGGAAATTAGTCTGAGCTAAGAGTAAAAATTAAAGCTTAAATCGACGTAATTCGTAAGCTATTTTATTGGAAGCAGCTGGAAACGAATGGTGTAATATATGTTAATTTGTAGCGGCTGTTATTAATGCGACATTTCTGAATCGCGCTATTAAAGTTTTTCCAAGATAATATATAAAGTGGAACCTGGTTACGAGAGCTTTGGGTAAATGAAACGTCTGTCAATAAGGTGTTAACATTTGAATTTGAACGTTATAATTATTATATTACAGTTTATATGTTACGGTTAAATGGCGAAAGAGTTTTAAAATTTCTGCCTCGTTTTTCTTCTCTACAGATGAGAGGGACTAGCATTTCTCTAGAAAAAGAAGAGACTCTTTCTAGATTGTATTTCTAATAAGAGCAACTATCAGTTTCTTGCCGCTCCTTCTCTGTAGAAACTGTCTTCCGAACCGGTGGTAAATGTTCTGTAAAACCATGACGATTCAAGTATTACTATATGTAGCCTAGTTGAATAAAGATATGTTTGGCCAAAGCCAAAGCCAGTCGATACAAATATCGACAATAACTAGAAGTTCCGGCACTAACCTCCATTGTGTCACTATTGAGTATTGACGATTATACACGCTTCCACTTTCACATTTGTAACTAATCCTAGCTACCCTACAAGGTAATATGAGGCGTCCTTGCGTCACTGTTTCGGTCTAGACCAGTTTTCCCATCCGCCTTCATATAAGTTTACGTATTTATATGGATGTTGCAATCTCGGTACCATATTCTTACTTCCCTATTATTCTAGATACTAATTCGAATACAGTAATGTTAGGATTATGCTAAGTAAGCTAATCGTTGGTGGATGTCGTGTATTATCTTTTAATCTTAGAGCTAGTTCCGGACTTAAAATAAACACTGTTCTACATTTTTATAAGATGGTTACGGTTAAGTTTTATTATTCTTAGATAGGGGGAGGTCTTTTAGCACTTCGACATAGTATAAATATTTATCTTTAGTTAAAAGTATCTTAGGTAGATTGAAAATAACTTGCATTTATAATTTCAAGTGAGTCACTTGAAATTATAAAATGCAACACATTTTTTTATATCCAGTACTTCTTATCCTTGCAAAATTCCTTATCAGAAACTGTTTCTCTCCTTTCTCAGATTATAGATAACCATCTACAGTACTATTAATTTCCCCAATGTTGTTCACGAGATTGGAACATTAGTACAGACAGTTTTACGATCTTAACATGGACCGTCGCCATGTTATTTATTCCTATTTGTAATATTGTAACTGGCTCCATATTAGAAAATATTCCATTGATATCTTTCGCAAGCTCTTCTTGCCAATTATCTTCTCTTTGATATTATGATTGCAAGCAATCGGCCATTGTATAATTTATCTTTGTCCCGCAATAGTAGATACTTTTTGTTATGATAATAACATAGCACAATAGTGAAATATTGATACAATATTCTCAGTACTGCTCGTCGTTCCACTCTGATTTGCCGAAGATAACTGTTTGCGAATAGCTCATAAATTGGTGTCGTATATCTCATTATGTTGTGCAAAAATATAGAAAGATTTCTGCACTGTGATTTAGATATTTAATACTTAAACGTATGAGGTAATTTAAGTATGCAAAGTATATGTAATATGTATGTTTTTGTTTATCGAGAATTTGATCACGCATTATGCTATCCAATTGAGCGAAAGGGTCGTCGGATAGTTCGTGACCTGTGTCCATGAAAATTCGCAATATTATAGTCTCATGAATCTCTAACCGGCATTTAAAGTGGAAATAGAGGAACGTATTAACTAAAAATTGGGCATCAGTATTTGTTTCTTATAAAAGTTACCAAGTTCAGTATTAGTAAGATTCCAGGTGGCTACAATCACATATTATTGTATCAAAACACCCCGATAATGCTGTTTATAATTTAGTCTCAAGTATTACAATTCCATGTATTCCCTGACTCATGTCTTTATCGTCATATAACTTTATGACCATGTGTTGTAAACGCTTAGCTATTTAAGAATCATTGACTCACAATAAAATAGCCAGTCACTACTCATTACGCGAATAACGGCATTTTTATCTCGCACTAATGTATGACTTCTTATGCGGAATAGCGGTTCAAGTTATGAGGATAAGTTTCAGAGCTTAGGTGCTAATTAATTTGTTTAAGAATTTACTGTATTTTTAATTGTTGGTATCTTCGTATGGCTTTTTTACTCAGTTGCACGATATAATAATTTGAAACAAACAGTTATTTAAATGGAAATCTAAGACTGAGAGAAAGACTAGGTTCTTAGATGTTCTTTGTCAGGAAGCGTCGAGCGTCAGCTTTTAATTAAAATAATCATCAAAGGAGGTTCAACTAGTTCGATGTTTCAAACAAAGAAATACAGTCGGATCTATAGCTTTGTGGTGCCCTATCAAAGTGCGTTTTTTAAAAAGTTTGTATTTAAATAACATTGTAATCGATTCCTTGAAGCCTCAACTATGATTCAACATTTCTGAAAACTGAAAGTCTAGTTCGTCATGATTCACTTTGTTTAATTGAAATTTTCGGTAATGGCGATTATCTTGTTTGTTCAAGGAAGCAATGAGAATTCTGACTTATTTAAGTGCGTTACCAAGCAGGTACAGAAAATAAATACGCAGCAGCATTTTGCACTTTGAACTTTCCATATAAAAGTACTATTGTAAAATCTAAATACAAAATATTACTTAAACCGGCCTCACTCGTAACGACATAAGATAACGCTTTAACTCTGCAGATGTATCGTACGTGTGAGAGACAAATCGTTGCAGATAAAACTAGAGAAAAAAAATGTTTTTAGCAGTATCTGACGTCAGATCGACGCCGATATATTGATTTATCTGCAGACCGTAATCCCGTTACAGATGTAGCAAAGGCTTTAGTAAAATGACACGGTCAGAATCTTTTAAATCAAGTGTAAGCGACACTTTAACATTCCCATGACCATAGACTTACACTCAATCCATACCTTCGTACATGCGTGTTAAGTCCTCGCTGTATAAATTAATAGCAAATTACAAGACAATGACGCTCATGCAATTGAAACGCATAGAAAGTCCATTATTGGACGGAGCGCGCACGTCATCCGATTGACAATAGCGAATATTAATGCTGATAGTGATGCCTATATAAATCATTTGACTGTTGAGATACATCACATGTTAGTCATACGAATTCGATACATTCAAGTTTCGTCATAACAAAATAGACCTTAAAAATAAGAATATCACTCTATGAGAAGAGTGGAGCGAAGATTGTGGTAATTTAAGGTAACTCTATTACGGGAATTCCATAAAATCCTATGCGGAGATTTATAGCACTATGCTATAACTGGCTTTATCCAGGTCAGCTCCGCAACCAGCTTAATACGTCCTAATTAAACTCTTAAAACAGGGGTAACTCCGCATAATAAAAGTAAAACAGGGCTCAAAATGTATCTCTACTTCAAACTACCCTGATTATGTGTGACACCAATAGCTCAGACCGAATTACTTGTGCGGATATTAAATATCCAAATCCGCGAACAAAAGGATTCCTATAAGGCTTCTGGAGGGTTGGTGCTTCATCATATTTGCTTACAAATGTATTTTTGTAAGGTTTTACATACAAATAATCTGTAAGATCCTATTATTATAATCTGAGGCATATCTCGGTCAAAAATCTCTTCCGGGATTTTATTTCAGTTCAGATTTTCCGGCTGTTCTGGGAACACTTTCATAAATATTACAAGACCAATAGTACTCCTGGCACTCAAGTATATTCTGGTCTAAACAAATTTATTTGAACGTTAGGTATTTGTGCAAAAAAGTGTACGCAACGCGTGGCAATGAATGGGTAACATTCCACTTGCAAGAGAGACCTCACACGAATTCAGTTTAACAAAATGCCGATAATGAATAAAAACAACGGCGAACATGTATTGTAGGAAAGTGAAGTCGTCATTGAGACGGCCATTGACTTATTCTCAAGGACTCGAGATAATGCGAGACGATGCAAATAATCCTTTGCAATTCAATCGACGCGAATGTTTTACGGCGTTCATTATGCTTTTTGTTCTATTTAATAATTATCTTTGGTACTGATATTTCGTTTACTCTTCTAGGTTCTGAAATAAAAAACATTCAGTTTGTTTTTTATTTATGACGAGAATGGGGATATTCTAGTATATTTTAAGCAGTTTAAAAACAAGTAGTATAGATACCTCATGGTTAGTAATTACCTTCTTCTATCAGCGTTTACAGGAAGCCCCACGAATGCTAAAGAGGCTCATTGTATCGTCAATAGTAATTAATCTGTGAAAAAAAGCCTTTAGACCTCTGATTTTTTTTAACATTGATAGTCGTATGTATTTCGTTATTTATTTCATGCGGAGAGATGACAGATATGGATTTTATTATAATACTAGCTGGACCAACGCGACTTCGTTAACACTATTACTACACCTATCATACCCCTATCATTTGTTTTTTGACTAAAAACCATCCTCGTACCACCGCATAGATGTAAACCACTTCCAAATTCCAATACAATAATATCATACCATGCAGCTGTTCTGACGAGGAATTGGAAAATGCCCATAGTACTTACCAAAATGCTTTAAAAGCTTTTTTTTTTGAAAATTTAAAACTTATTATGTAATAGATATGTCTAAAAAGCCGTCTAAAATTTCAGCTAACCATGACTTCCACATCGTTCAATGTTGGTCTGGGTGATGGATCGCGCCTGTCCAGTCGGGTGCTTCGCCCCCCTGGCGGTGGACACACGGACATCTTCGGCGGGGAGCCGGAACCTCCTCGCGGCAGACGTCAGGTGCCTGCCGCGTCTGGCGCCATGTTCGGTAAGGGTTTTACACCAATTGAGTTGGTTACAGTTCCAGGTTCTAAAGAAATCAGGAGTATTGTAAATTTATTGACTACTAGCAGTGCCTCGCCGTTTAACCCGCTTTGTAACTTTTCCCAGAACAATATAGGGATGCAAAGTATCCTATTTGTTTATCTAGGATCTAATCTACTCCATCGGTAAATCCAAAAGAATAACAAAAATACATCCATACATACATTCTCACAGTTTTCACATTTATAATATTAGTAGGATAAAATAAATAGAATACAAGTTCATTGAACAGGCAAACCAAAAAGCTTATTAATAACCCACAGATTTTGCAACTGTTTCCTGTTGCATAAAATGAATATTAATCAAATAGCCAATTATCTGTGTCAATACTTTATGTAGTGGAATTGGATCTACATAATTCAGGAATATTATCGATATGATTGAATTAGTAATATTGAAGTTATTTTCAAAAAGTTAGTATGATGTAAGCTTATTAGTGGCTTCCTCCCCTTACTGTAAAGTTTCCTTTTAGTAGATTTAGTTTTTGAGGAAGTAAAAAAACTAGCCTATATCTATTTTACTAATCTCAATTTTAAATTTTAATTTAATGTTGCTTATATTGTAAAAAAGAAATAATATTCTTCCAGGCCACGGCGACGAACCTGTCAAAACCCCCAACGGTGCTGAAACTCCCACACAAAACGGTTCCAATGAGGTTGCCGAAGCCGCTCAACCTGAACCAGCTCAGCAACCGCAAGAGCCCAAACCCGAGAGCCCTAGAGGCCCCGAACCAAAGGCTGAAAGCCCTAGAGGCCCTGAACCAAAAGTAGAGAGCCCTAAATCGGAAGCCCCAAAGACTGAAGCCCCCAAGAGAGTGCGAGTTCCACCCGGTGGCTTCTCCTCAGGACTCTGGTAAAGCCAAGATATCTGGGACCCAAACCGTGCCTTATGTTAATATGTAGACTGTATCTTTGTTACTGATTGAATGTTTTGTGAAAGTGGCCAATTGACTATTTCATGATATGGTCATATTAAGAAATCGATTGTTAAGTTACATTAGTTTTGAGATGCTAAAACTAAACAAAACTGAACTGATCTAAACCTATCTAGACACAATTTTAATTATATCATGAAATAGGTAATTTGGATGGTGGTCTGTGGTTAAAGTTGTCAAATTACCAAGAAACAAATGAGTATTGGAAAATTAGGATCTTAATAAAAGTGATGGATTTTGGAATCAGTTCATAGTATAGCTCTATTCGGTAGGGTAGTTTGAAATCCAATTCATATCGGGAGAGAGAGACTTTGCAAACTGTGCCAAAGTATGAAGTGAGTGTGAAGTACCGAAGATAAGTTTACATATAGTGGGTTTAGTGCGGTCCTACGCTTGAGCTTGTGTAAATCCTCGCGTTTATTTACTCAATATACACTACTTTACGTACACGAAGAATTTAATTGTTTAATTTTAATATGCTTGTGTCGAGTCGAGTAGACTGTAACAAAATTCTAGGTACTAACGTATGTTAAGTTTGGTTAGCCGAGATTTGATGTGGTTTTGTACGACTACCCTTATTTATTAAAATTATAAAACTGTATTAATCTTTCTTACGGCTCTGTCACAATTTTGTCACAATTTAAAGGCTTGTTTGTTAATTTTTCTGAATAAGGGTGCACATAATTTATTTTATTATCTGACAAAATCATATCGATGCTGGTTTGGAAGTTTTGAATGCATTTGCTGTCACCGAATGAAGTGTGCCTCATGAGTCACAGGATTGTACTTAAGAAATTTTCCGTTAGCATTTTTATAAGTAACGCCTTGCGGTAATGCGATTATGTATGTTATTAACAATGGTATTTTTATATGAATTAAATGCTATAAATTTTGGCGAGTTGTTTTATTTATCGAATTCTATGTACAATGTACATTTTTTCAGATAGTATATAATTTCAACGATATGTAAAGGGCTTAAGGCACACTACCTTGTGAGACTTCCCTGTTATGCGTTCTGAACATTTTGATAAATTAAGAGTTGAGATACTAATATTGTTTTAATCTAATGTTTTATGTGGTTTTATAGTTAATTTTACAATTTATGTTTTGTATCATGTTAACAAAACAAATAATTTATAATTAACAACGGGAACCCGGAGTCCCACGCAGAGCGGAGCTAGTGTTATCGCAACTAGCACTATGCACTTTTGCATAGGTACTTATTATAAAAAGAAAAGAAGCCTTTAATTTCCAGAATTAAACACTAGATTACTATATCCTAATTACTATACATTTCACTACTTATACATATATGTACATATAATATATATAGCAACACCCAAACCCCAGAATTTTTAATTTCTATCTTTCTATAGAGGTTAAATACTTTTTTAAACAATGCTTACGAAATCATACATTGTCAAGTGTCAATGATAAATTGAAGCGGCCGGGTTTCGTCAACCAAAATCCACCATCAAAGCTCAGTAATGCAATAATATTACTAAATAAAATGGACACAACCAAACCAAGTCTCGCATTTACACACAGTTAAATTTCAAGCAGTACTCATTTGTAAGTATTACTTTAAAAAATACATAAAATTAAAATTGTCGTAAGTTACTAAGTACTAATATAATATATTGGCTTTATTACACACTTTAAAATATACCTAGTTTTCTAATTATAGCACTCGAGCTTTATGCGGCATAATGGTTAATGTTGAATGTTTCAACTACAGCGACGCTTCGCACAATCGAGCACTCAAAAGTTCGCAAGTTCACGTTCCATTTATCATCAGCATAATTCTTATGCGCCACTATGCTCTGTAAATGGAAAACTAGGAATATAATGTCTCAATTCGATCTAGTAGTTCCTTAAATAAGCGCATATCAAAATCTCTTCAGCGTTATATTAGTTTAAATCAAGATTTAGGGTCAAGATCCGATAGCCAACAGGTCCTACAGCAAGCAGACTTATGGAGGGCGGCGGGCGACAGTCTCGCTTGCTCGGTCGGTTGCTGGGCAGACTGCGCGGAGAGCACCGCTCCAACCTGGACAAGAACTTCTCATTTACGTCATCAGGGTATGTTTTTAAATGTTATACCAATTTAAATGTCAGGACTAGGAACTAGGGGCTCGTCGTTGTTCATAAGCAAACTATGTAGAAGTTTTTAAGGTGTATTTTCATGTCGAAAGTTTAAAAATATAATAAAATATACGGTACAGGTTATATGTAAAGTATTTAATATCTATCTATTCATATAATAAAAACTTAACGAGTCGCTGTCTGTACATGGAAGATATATGAGAAAAAATATTATAGGAGACCTTGACTAATGCAATAGAACCCAAAACAATGATTTTTTGAATTTTTGTCTGTCTGTTTATTTGTGCACACTAATCTCAGAAACGGCTTATCTCATCTAGATAGCTAGATAGTTTTCAATGATATATTTTGGTAAGCTTCACTTAACATTTAGTGTTTAATTCATGTAAATCGGTTAATAAATAAAAAAGTTATGGCAATTTAAAGAATCACGTTGAACTTGCTGAACGTTTGTTGGCGCGTGTTAAGCGATTTCAAAAATGCTGGCCAAAGTCACTTTTCTACGCGGGCGAAGTCGCGGGCACAGCTAGTTTAACATAAAACTGGCTGTTAGACCCTAATGATTTACGCCGATAATGCTACGTCTCAAATAAATATCGTACACGTAACACGCTATTCAAAATTATACCCGTCGAAGGGGTCGCTAGAAAGTTACGCATTCTTTTCTTTTTTTGGAATCCTTTAAAAAGGCAATATTTGTAATATGCGTCAGCTCTAGGACCCCCTAAAAATCAAAGGCTGTTAAAATTCAATTCGCAGCTCCAACATATTATTTTGCTAATTGGTCCCAAAAGGGGGATTGTAAATCATAAATTATTTTGACTTCATTCAACATTGAGCAATACTTATCTACCTATTGTGTTTTCTCATATGTTGTCTGAATCTGTTTGCCTTATTGTAAAAGTTCTTCGGCATTGTTTTAATTTATTCTATTTGCAATAAATGTTTCTTTGTCTCTTTTTTATTTTAGTAGGAATGAATCATAAAGGTTTTGTGTTTCAGTATGAGTGAGAGCGTGGGTTGTGGCAGCGGCGCGGAGGATGACGTAGAACCGATGACCACGCAGGCAACCACATCCAACTCTACAATTGACGACGCACAATT
The DNA here is from genome assembly GCA_018238005.1 of Eurema mandarina. Taxonomy (NCBI): domain Eukaryota; kingdom Metazoa; phylum Arthropoda; class Insecta; order Lepidoptera; family Pieridae; genus Eurema; species Eurema mandarina. The sequence goes on from DWAJ01000630.1 coordinate 17,852, forward strand.
CGCTGCTAATGTGGACTTACGGTAACACTGCCAAGAGATAGATATATGTATGTACAATGATCATGTTTGTCTAAAAGCGCAGTCAAAGTTGAGAACTATTCAGTGTTTTCCAATTATAGCACTAGAGCGCATTAAGCGGCATAATGCTTGGAAAAAGCTGATCACATGCTATGATGTTACAGTTACGGTAACGTTAAAGGTCAATACGATCCAAATCGTTGGTATAAATAGCGTCACGAATCCTTAGCGCTGAACGAAACCTGCGCAGAACTCCAGAAGTCAAAAATAAGTTATCGAGGGGACGACACGGCGCGCGGGGCGCGTGATCGTCTTGTGCGCGAGCGTTGATTGGTTCCCCATAGTGTTGTCTTTCTCGCACCAAAACGTTAACTTAAAGTCAAGCTACGTTATGCTAGTTTAGAAGAGACCATTGAAAGTCACGATCTAGTTAAAATAAATATTTAATAAGTAATTTTTTTTAATATAAAAAATGTTTCGTACCGGATTGTTTAAATAAATTATTACGCATTTATAACGCATTTGTGTTAATATTTAAAGTTTTTCTTGTAAGCTACGGCGGTCAATACCTAACTCCGGAACAGCTGCCTGAATTCTGCAACCAGCTGCATCACCTCGTTGAAGTCATCAGGAACATACAGTCATACGCCAAGGTCACTGGCGAATACCCCACGTGAGTTTTTATGTGGAAATTTCTCAGCTTCGAAACACATTTGATATTATTTACATCCATAATCCATACTAAAAAATAAACATTATATACGGTCGAATGAGACGAAGGTATGATACGGAAGGAATAAGAAACCTTATTTTTTGAATTCGGTCAAAAAGTGATCCTCTATGATGTCCCAAATATGTTTGTCTTTGACAGTAATGTTTTGAAAATTCCAACTGATGTGAATTGTGACGTTTACACAAATGTTTTGACAATTCCGACTGACAGTCAATTGTGACTTTGACAGCTATGTGTGCACATGTTGACAGTGAATTGGAACGTCGTTTAGAGCGGGAAGCGCGCGAAGTAGCTGCCCTAGCTAGCGAAGCACGTAACGCCCGCGATACGGCGACCCGAGCGCGACTTCAGAGACGCGCTTTACGTACAGAGCGCGGGCACCTGGTGGCGCAACTAGCTAAGATGCGAGACGTTGGTGAGTGAAAGAGATAGAGCGAGATAGAAAGAGATAGTGATATAGAGCGAGATACAAAAGTTATATTAAAATTGTATATTATATTCGTGTGTGTATGTTTGGTACAATAAAGGTACAGGTTAAAAGCAGTTGCTTATTTATTTTTTATTTCTTATTTATTTTTTGATGGCCAATCGGTTTTAAGTGTTAAATCATCATAATTGTTATAACATGGTTTTTGGTTCGATCCTCATTTATATGTAATTTACATTAAAATAAGTTTCGAAGTATTCATTTATTTTAGTCTAGACTGAATATATTCATTTGTTTTATACAAAAACTAGCCTATGAATAAAAGTCAGTTAATCATTTTGACTTTATCATAATAAAAGCTTTTAATATCTACACATACTATTGAAATATAATTAATCTTTGTTTTTAAGAAATCCGTGAACTGGAAAGTACGATCCGTATATCGGATCGCAAACTGTTCAAGAGTTACGAAGCTGTGAAGGACTCTTCAGACCTCAGCGCTTTCGACCCTATCCTAGAGGAAATAAGGGTTATTGTTCCTTGCTCCTTATTATTTTTGAGATTTTTTTTGTAGAAAGGCGGGAAAATTTGTTGTATTTAATGTTGAAAACTCTACGTGTAAAATTTATGGCCATTTCTGGTATATAAAAATAAAGTAAATATTCTAAACTAACTTAATACGTAGGTTATGTTAGTTTTTAATTATAGCTAGTCATTTCCAAGTAGGACATTATATTAACTTACTTTGTTTATTATTTAACCAGAATAAGCAAAGCGCTCTGGAAGGCCTAGAGCGGTTAATAGAAAATCGACGGAACTCGATATCCAAAAAGCCGACACACCCTTTGCCTCTGCCAGCTCATAGCAACGATGGTAATAATATGTTTTATATCTTGTATTTAACTATAAGAACTTCCTACAAGACGAACTGACCCGAGTAATAGGGAGCCAGGCAATAAGCAATACCAAATTTAAATATAGTCCTTACTTCCGAGATAAGGATCCCTTTACGGGTAAAGGCCTCCTCCATCCTATTCCAGTATTCCCTATTTGCCGCTGCAGTCGTCCAGTCTTTCCCAGCGATTTGTACAATGTCATCAGACCACCAGGTAAGATCACAGCCGGTAGCGAGGCTACATATAGTAACACTTAAATCGTTATTGTTTTATAAAAAAATCATCTACTACTTCAGAAAGCATGTTTCTACATAGGCAACTTTTGTTCTGATATCTTTTCCTACCTGACTAAACAACAAAAAACTTAAGGTTGAATTTATTTCTAATAGATATTTATAAATTTGCCTTTATCAGATGGTTCCCTATCGAGTCGCAAGCGGCACGAGGGCAGTCGCCGCTCGAGCAAGCGTAGAAGAAAAGACACAATACGAGAACCACGTTCTGTTCCACTATCTGGTGAACCCAGCACGCATGAACCTCAACAGGTGAGGAATAGCTAGCTAGGAATAGTTACCTCCTTTACTTATTTTTATAACATAGGGGGCAACGAGCAGGCGAGCCACCCGATGGAAAGTGGTCATCACCCATGAACACTCGCGAAGCTTGACAGCTCTTGACAGTGGGTTGCCGAAGTCTTGAAGCACCCCAAGTTGTGATTCGCCGAAAATAGCGTATGGGAGAGCTTATTCCACAAAAGTTTCTTTTAAAGCGCACTGTGCTTGACTGCCAGCTGGCAAGGTGGTGCGGATGGTATTACCACCTACAACGTGGAGTGCAAGGGTGGAATTCAGCAGCAAGTAATATTCCAAAAAGCTCCTTGGAGCACTTAATCGGTTAGAAGAAGCGTATTTGCCCAGAGACAAGGAATTTTGTGACAAATTTAAATGGGTGATCCCTTAAAAAATACTTCCAATCACAAAAGAATTAACCTATCCCAAAAATCATAAGAAAATTGTCCCTAGGTAACCCTCTACATTCAAGGCTCATCCATATCCAATACACACACAGTGCGAGACATTCTGTTCTTCAGTACAAACTGATCAATAAACATTTTGTAACACGACTTTTGTTTAATTTATTTTTTTAGTTTCCTATAAAAAAATTAGTGGCTAAGTAATTAGCTATGTATAGTATAATACTACTATTTATTAATTCTTGTCGAATCTGGACTAAGTCTTTCTAAAAGACTGGCAACTCCAGAGCTGTCAAGCTCTTTGAGTGTTCAAGGGCGGTAATGACCACTTTACATCAGGTGGCTCGCCTGCTCGTTTTCCCACTATGTTATAAACAGTCAACCAACGATTATTCTTTGTACAGGTGACCCTGTACATACGGGGGGTACCAGGTTTTGATCAAGAGGTTCCCCGGACCAACGGCGTTTTCTACTTCACAGCTACGTAATAAACTGTGTCTCAAAACTTAAATGTCCATAGTAAATTTTTACATTTGAACTGACTGTTTTTCTATTTGTTTATGATGTCCTAAAGAGAATTATGGTAATTGGGGTTGCCTGATAGTAAATAAGTCTGCAACTTCAGTCGCAAATCTGAGATTCTCGAGGATGAAAAAGCATAGAACATACGGTCGAATTGAGAAATCTTTTCCTTTTTTTTGAAGTCGGATGAAAAAGGGTAAAGAAAAAAATTTATTGAGAAAGGAATTAATGAGGATAAATAGGACTCCGTACACGACACGTATTATATCAATATATGCGGAATGTATGGATATCTCGGATGAGATGCCATAAGCTGTACCTAGTTTTAGCCTGTTTCCTGTAGGGGTCCAGTTGTTATTCAAATAGTATTAACGCATGGCTCTATTATCGTTGTAACTTGTAACTTAACTAAATTTTAATTCATCTGGTTATTTTTTTAAGAAATTTTTAAATTTAACTGTTTATACTATTTTAATTGTTTTTCTTGATTTTAAACTTGTGGGCTTTTAGTAAGGTATGCAACCACGTAATGTACTAAGGAAAATCTCGGAAAAAGGAAAAGAATAAGATTAAAGAACATTTTAATGAATGCTTTATTACATAATATGATTAATAATTATCTATATAGGATTGCTATAAAGGGTCTGTATTTATCATCACATCTGTCATCTGTCAATTAGATTTCTTTGAAGACGAGCTGGCCCCTTCTTTCGCTTCTGGGTCTTCGGGTTTCGGCTGTGTTCGAAATTTTAAAAATTAGACGCCAATACCTCTATTATACTTCAAAAAAGTAGCCTTAATAAACTTTGTTCACACGCTCTATGTACAATTTAATATCGAAATCAGCAATCTAAAATTAGGATATCAGCGTCTAATATTAAATCAAATAGATTTATTTTTGGGCTCTAGTGTTTGTATGTATTTGAAATGGAAAAATATGCACTTTGTCAGTTCTCTAGGTCCCATAACACATGGTCTGCTTAGCAAGGCACTAGATGGCGCTGTGCTAAAATAAGGGTACTAATTATTACTATTAATTATTATAATACTAGCTGCTGCCCGCGACTCCGTTCGCGTGAATTTTCATGTAAACTTTCACCTCCCTTCCCCCTTTTCAACCCTCTTTTTCAGTTAAAAAGCAGCCTATGTTCTTTCTCAGGCTCTAGACCATCTGTGTACCAAATTTAGTTCTAATCGGTTCAGTAGCTTTAGCGTGATGGAAAGACAGACAGACAGTTACTTTCGCATTAATAATATTAGTATAGATTAGTAGGGCTATAATTTACCGTAGTGGTCGTCGTTGTTGGTGGTTCCGTGCCTGCATCAGCGTCTTGTATCTTAGGCTCTGGACTGGCAGACCGGTCGACGGAATGACATAACTATAATACAGATTATAAACAAAATATAAAGAAACACATAACTATAGGTACCTTGTAATTTATTAATGTCGATAAAAAATGGTTCCATGGCTAAAGTTTTAGATTTTAGTCTTTAAAAAAGTTTTTTTTTTACTTTTCTTTGCTGCCAGACACTATTTCTCTATAATTTTTAAAACAGTAAATTATTGACTTCCGGTCAATACCTTTATTGTTGGCCAAATGCTAAAGATCTGAATTACTATTCTATAGCGTAATAAAAACTTCTCTGCTGCCTCTGCAGAATGTTACAGTCATAATGTTGTTTTATTTGAGAGAGGAAAAATTCTACAAGTCGTATTCGTTGATTTTCTACTCAAACCATTACCGAGTAATTTTCCGGCGTACCTATTAGGAGTGGGAACTCCTCGAGTTGGGTGGCGGGAACGCCAACGCATTCTTTAGCGAGCCCACAGATAATGCATTAATCCCAACCTAATCTAAACCAGCCACAGACACACTAAATAAAAAACAAATACCTGTACAGCTATGACAGCGAAAATCGTCAACAACACAATAGTTTTCATCTTGACCGTTGTCTGTCAAAACACAGCTAAGATTGATCTCATGAATTAACTCGCCGCCATTTTATAAGCCTGCCGCGGAAAAATCCGTAACCGAAAAGAAAATAAAAACAATTTTCCAGTCAAACATAATCACGTTTATAAACAATGAAATCTTATCGATTTGTTTTTTTTTGCATTATTTCATCGAGCTAATGAACAATGCGCTTTGTCGAGGCGGGTTTAAGAAGATTTTCATGTATTAATTTATTTTCTTACAAGCGAACTGCCGCGGCTTCGCACGTATTGTAATATGCATTTTCTATACACAATAACCTTCATTTTTAATTTCTCTACTTAAGCTATCTATTAAAAGAAACTGGTGCAAAGTATTCATACATAGGAACCATAGGAATATATACAAGTTACTTTTATAAGGCTTACTACTTATTATTTATATTTCTATGACGAAAAATATACAGAACAGAACTAAAATGCGCCTTGGTTTCTAGAACAACCAAAGCCGTTGTACTTTTACTGTAAGAAAAAATTTGCCAAATAGGGCCTACGCCCTATTTCACTATTTTTTTCTTTCCAATTTTCCAGATAAACTTTTATTAGAAGTATTATTTAAAAAAAACAACTATAAGTAACTAGGTGCATTATTTTATTGTCCATGGACTGTAATTAAATTGATAGCAAAATTATTTTTTCCATAGCCCATTGTCCATCCGATCCGTAACTAATTAATTAGTAGACTGTAATTGGAATTTTAATGAGAAAATTTTGCAATTAAGTACGTCTCAAAGTTAGTATGCGAAGGACTTTAAAAGCCTTCATAGAAATAATGTTTTTCAAAGAAGCTTTATGCCTTTCTAGAGACGTAAGAAGATACTACTAGATCGTCTGTACAAGTAGTCCTAATTTAATCCGTGTCATGTGTATCATGTTCGTTCGTTAACATCTCAAGTTATGTTGAAAATAAAAATTTAAAAGACAGATATTGTATTATGTTCACTTTTACAAGTACGTCGATAATATCTTGTTATAGTTATTTTTATATAATATATTATTATGGACATACAACTTACAGTTCTGTTATGGATTAAAGACTTCTTAAAATATGTATACTAATATATACTTCTAACTTATGCTATATAAAATATTATTTGCCATTTTAAAAATAAGACCTTTGTACAACGCGTGAGTTTCAAAATGGTCAATGGTATTACTTTTTAAATATCTTGGAATCCTATGTGTTATATAATATGAATTCTATAATACATGTATTATAGAATATTATTATTTAATAATTAGTCAGAAAACTTAGTAACTAGGTATATCTTTAAAAAACCATTGACAGGAGACATATGAATGACAGTTAACATACGGATGTGTGACGTTCCTTTCTCAACTTGATATTATTGCGTCAAGTCCACATGTAAATAATTGTAATTTAAAAAACATAAAACATGATTATTGAAAAGAAAAAGAAACGTGTATCTAAAAAGAACAAAGCAGCGTGGCGAAAGCATAGTGATATTCGTGATGTAGAAGAGTTTTTGGAAGATCAACGCTTAGAAGAAAGACTAGGGTAAGGTTATGTTGACATGTCGTACTTTTTGATGTATATTTTGAATTTAATTATGATACATTCTCTTAATTATAAACAGCAAATATCTCAGCTTTTCAAAGCGCATTTATAATGATAATGATAGCATTTATAGTGATAAACTACAACTAACATTATTATATACTATAAATAAATCTCAATTTCTTCATACCAGGCGTTTCGATGAAAAGAAAGATGATGAAATCTTTCTGCTAGATACTGTTGGTGATGGTCAGAAGGATGAGAAGCCGGATACTAAACCGTTATCTGCTAAAGAGCAAAAGAGGTCTAAACTAAATGAAACACCAAGATGTTTTCAAATTCTTCTTCCGTCGTCCAAGGTATTTGAATATCTTTATTTATTAAATTAAGTTATTATAAAAAATAAAATGATTAATGATGACTTAAGTAAACTTACATTTAATTTGGAACTTCAACCAACAGGAGTGCATCTAGCTCGTTTCCCCTCTTCATATTATAAAAAAAAACTTATGACTTCAATATAAATACTAACAATTGGTAATATAAAATCATTGATTTATAAAGAACTAAATGTTCTTTCTACAATCAATAGTTTTTTTGAAATAAAATAGAAAAACATACTATTACCATTATAGGTTGAAGATCCGAACAAAAAACGGAATACAGTCAAACCGGTTGGATCAAAGCCCAAAGATCTCTCAAATTTAACCAAGAAAAGACAAATAGAAAAGGGTGTTTTACAAAAGAAGGTTGAATTGATGAAGAAAAATAAAAAAATAGCTTACAATAAAAAGAAGAAGTCTAAAGTTATACGGCAGACATTTGATAAGAATTTGTGGGAAGCCGACTGTGAGTAAATAAGTCTTTTATTGCTTTACAAATAAAAAATATACTAAGCATATATAAAGAAGTTAATTATGTATAATTATAACTGCCGCTGACCCGTGCCCACTTCGCTAGGCATAATGTTAATAAACCTTTTTGATCTTTTGGTTTTTTATATAGCCTATGACGCTCTACTCTAGCAATAATGTGGCTTTTCATTGATTGATGAAAGAATTTTTAAAATTGGTTCAGTACATTCCAAGATTACCCCTCACAGTTTAACAAGCACACAAACTACTTCATTATAATATTAGTATAGATTTCCAGGGCTGTCTTGTGCCTAATAAATGTTTGTGTTTTGGCAACTTATCTATTCATCAAGTTTTCCATTACGGAGCATAGTGCGAATCAGTGGCGCACATTGCCAAATGCTAAATCTAATTGGAAAGTGAACTTTTTACTTGTGAACTGAGGAACAAGATTGTGCCAAGCATTGCTGTAGTTAAAACATTCCACAATAAGCATTACGCTGCATAATGCTGTAATTGGAAAACTTGGCTAGTTATAGAGTTACACATTAGCTTACAAAGTTTTGTGATTCATAGCTGGGATTATACATCTCATTAATAATGATGACATCATATTGAATATTTTGAAATAAAATTTTACAGTGGAAAGCAAAGGTATACCAGCTACTTTATGCGAAGAGTTCATATCACCAGAAGCACAACTTCACAATGTCCACACGAGCCAGCGGTTGCGAGCGAAACCACCTCCGCCCAAGACTGTGGTCACTCGGGTAGCCGTAGAAACACCACATCCCGGTGTCAGCTATAACCCATCTTTCCAGGTTGGAATTTTTACTTTAATTATGAAAAATATTTGAAACTATCCATGAGGGATAGTAAGTCGTGTAATAGTTGAAACTAACGTCTTTACTATGTTATCTCATTCAATTCATTTCATTACAATTGGTCTAGTATTTTAGGTGCTATATTTTTATAATGAATATGAAAGTAATTTCTCAAACTGTAAGTTAAATATATCTTTATGGAAGTAGGCTAACTAACAATAATCAAGCAACAGTTTAGAACGCAGTCAGTGCCGAGACGACCCGGCCAGAAACTGATAGTTGCTCTTTGAAATAATTTTTTCGGGGATTCCCCCAAATAATTCATAATATGTGTAGGCACTCTCTTTAGAACCAACTAAAAACTAATATTTTCATCAGTTTTCTTATTTTAAAAATGTTGATATAAAAACCATTTATAACTAAAAATGTTTACGTAAGCACAGTGGGTGGGCACACAAGTGGGCAGTAAGTGCTTTGCTTACTTTTGATGACATGTAAGAAATGATAAGAAATCTGCTTACGTAGTACTTGAACGGCCCCTAAATAGTTACAATAGAAAAATTAATTACTAAATTAATGTATAAAATTGTACCATTACAAAAAATTTCCTGTATGTAACTCAATTTTTCTAATAATTTGACCAGGAACACCAAGATCTCCTCCAACAAGTAGTGCAGCACGAACAGAAGATGATGAAGAAGGAAGCCCATCTGCTCCGAGTCACTAATAAGATGTTCCGCAGGGTCACCGTTAAGGCCAAGGAGGTTTGTATTTTTGAAAAGAACTTATAAATCGATTATTATACAATCCTACTAATATTATAAATGTAAAAGTGTGAGAACGTATGTATGTTTGTTATAAATTATAATTATTAAATAAATTTTGTCTCTATGAACTAATGTTATAATGTTAATCCATACTAATACTGTTGCGAAAGTGACTGTCTGTCCGTCTGTCTGTCTTTCCATCACACTAAAACTACTGAACCGATTAGAACGAAATTTGGTATAAAGATAGTCTAAGGTCTGGGGAAGGACATAGGCTGCTTTTTTTAAATTAAATCAACCCCCAATAGGTTGCGCGAGGGGTTGAAACTTTTTATAATTTTACACTTTCACGGACAAACCGCTGAACCGATTGTGAAATTTGGTACACAGCTAAACTACACTAAAACATAAACTACTTTTTAACCGGAAAAAAGAGTGATAAGGGGAGGAGGGGGGTCAAAGTTTATATGAAAGTCGCAGGCAACAGCTAGTAGTACATAAAACTTTAACTTTCCATTTTCTAACTTTACATTTTTATAGTTTCTTTGGGTAATGACGTTAGAAGAGTTTAAAACAAAAAAAGTGCAATTTTACCTTATTATATTTATATAATCCACAATAATGTCTTGTTTAAGGGCTAAAAAATTTAACCGGTTTTGTGGAATAGAAAAACATTCACACTTCCATACAAGTATAGATTCTCACAAACTTTTCCAGCTATTAAATTTTTAAATATTCCAGAACCAATGGATAGAAGAAATGAGTGAAGGACTACCACAACCATCGAAGCCTGAAGACCTGTCTGATGCCAGTGACAATGAGTACAGGGCCGTAAACCCGCCCGTGCAGAACAAGAAGAAAGACCACAAGACCAGAAGGAGACAACGGGAGATGTTAGAAGAGAAGGAGAAACGCAAACGAGAGAAGATTGACAAGAAGAAAATCACGGATCTGTATAAGTGAGTGGTTTATTTTAATCTTACTTTATATAAATTACGTAGCATGTGTGGTTGTTTGTCCGCGATTGACTCCTAAACTACTGAACCGATTTTAGATTAAATTTGCATACCGTGTGCAGTTTGATCCAACTTAAAAGATATATAGCTTACATCACGGTATTGCCCCGGGAACGGGAATTAGGCGGGTAAAACCGCGGGACATAGCTAGTGTAATAATAAAAGAGGCTCTTTCACTGTCCATATTCCTACGTATGCTTAAATCTTTAAAACCAATTCTTATGCGGTTTGTGGAGTTGAGGTGTTGGAGTGTCTCTTCAAATAAAACTAAAATTCTTGTTTGCTTTTTTATTGTTCACGAGTTCACAATAGGGACGATAAACCTCAACTGGTTTAATTCTATACATTTCCCGGGACACACATATTTATGTTGCCGATTCAGTGAATTGCAAATGGGTGTGTCCCTTTTTCAATAGATAGAGTGGATGGTTTAAATGTATAATACATTTATAATATATGAGAGAGATGACGAGGCGGGTCTCTAGTTTACTAGTAAATAGAAAATTAAATGTAGCATAAAAAAAAATAATTACCCGTAGTGACGGGTAATATTAGTTAGCGCTGTGTTCAAAGGAATCCTGAAGTATCTTATTTATTTAACGTTTGTTTGTATGTATTTACAGAATCCGTCAGCTCAAATCGTCAATCTTCAAAGCGGAGAAGACAAGAGAAGAAGAGAGGAAGCGTCGTGAAATAAAGAAGAAGCAAGAAGCAGAAACCGCTCTCCCGGAGCTGAACGCTCACAAGGCACCGATTAAGGAACCAGACTTTGTGCCTCCGGAGGAACTTTCAGGAGATTTGAGGACTTTATCAGCTAATAGTGAGTATTGGTTGTATATAAATAGCCTTATTAATAACCTAAACGAAAGTTAAACTGTGTTAATTGACTACTAACAGTGCCTCGCGGTTTTACCCTAGTAGGTCCCGTTTCAGGAACAAAACTGGGATGCAAAGTATCCTATGTGTTAATCCAGGTATCATCTATCTACATACCAAATTTCAACTAAAGCGGTCTAGACGTTTTTGCGTAAAAGAATAACACAAATACATCCATTCATACATTCTCGCAAACTTATACATTTTAATATTAGTAGGATTACTAGGATAGTATGTGTTTCTTTACTAAGTAATCTAAATCTATGGTTCCATCCTATTAAGTAAGCAGGAAAGATTTGATTGTTTTTTTCAATTGAATCGAAATAGGCTCCAAAAGCACTGGACAGTTTTTTATTAAATTTAGTACAGATATAGTTTGAGCTAGGGGATATACATAGTAAGCATAGTAACAGCGTTTTATTGCGTAATATTATTTATATTTTCATTTTTTATATATCTAACTAGCCGTTGCTCGCGACTTCGTCCCCGTCGATTTCTTCTTCCATTATTTCTTCGCTCCTATTAGTCGCAGCGTGATGTTATGTAGCCTAAAGCCTTCCTCGATTGCCTATTCATTAAAAAAGAATTTTTCAATTCGAACCAGTTGTTTCTGAGATAAGCGCGTTCAAACAAACAAACAAACAAAATCTTCAGCTTTATATGTTAGTAT
>DWAJ01000631.1:0-29936 GCA_018238005.1 Eurema mandarina
GTTTGGAGAAAACTGTATGAAATGTTACTAGTCTCGCCGCTGTCTTTATCAGTAGCCGTCACTGCTCCAAGTTCTAAAGTGCCAGCTCCTTCTGAAAATAGAAAAAATAAATGTAAAATATTGTATTTGTTTTATATTAGATGAATGAACGAAAGATAAGAAATATTACCTGGTAAGACAGTATTATAAGAAACATCTTGAAACACGGGTGCGTTGTCATTCACATCGGTAAGTTTTATGGTTAAAGTAGTTGTGGCGATGTGTTCAGTATCCGAAGCGGTAACGTTGATTGTAAAGCTCTTTTGACTTTCAAAATCCAAGGCTTTGTTCAGCACTATTTTACCGCTGAATCTGTCTATCGAAAACATATTCATATCGTCTGCGATTGCGTATTTAAGAGCAGGATATGTATCGACATCGTTCGCTGTTACTGACGTCAGAATGGAGCCAACTTCGGTGCCTGTAAATAATTTTTTCTTATGAGATACTTAATAATAATAATAATAATATCATTTATTTCGAAAACAACCAATACAATGGTAATCAACAAGCTCCACACAATCATAATTAGATAAAACATTATTACTTAATATTAAATTACATTATTTCAATTATACATTATAAACAGTTATGTCAATAAAAACTATTATGTTAAATGTTATGTCAATAAATATGTGATGTCAAATTTAATTATTAAACTTACTTGATAACATAAACAAAATTGAGTAACTTAGTATTCAAACGTGTTGCGGTTATATTAATATAAATTATCATAAATAAAGTTGCGGTACAAACCTTCGGATACAGAAATAATGTTAGGTGGAGGAAACGTCGGCTGATTGTCGTTGACATCAACAACATTTATTCTAAGCGTAGCTGTCCCAGTCATTTGAGGATTCCCTTTATCCGTAGCAATCACTGTTAGCTTATAGAATTCACGAATTTCACGATCGAGAACGATATTTGTTTTTACTGAGCCAGAAAACGCGGGTTCGATGATAAAAGCGTTGTCGTGGTTACCATCTACAATGTGATACAATATCCTAGCATTGGCTCCTTTATCATCGTCCTTAGCAGCTAATTGTACGACGAATTCACCCTTCGTGTTGCCTTCGAAAACATTAGCTATATATTGTTGTTGAGTAAATCTGGGCGCGTGATCGTTTTGGTCAGAAAGGTTTACTATAACATCGCAATAGCCGTATAGGACAGGAATACTCTCAGTTCTGGCAACAATGACGAGTTTCCGCGTCGGTCCCGGATAAGTCTCATAATCTAAACCATCTGAATTATTAACTCTGATAACTCCAGAGTTACTGTCTATTTCAAATGCATATTGGTCATTTCTATTCCCAATTTCGTAAATAACCCTTTGTCGACGGCCATCACTCCGTAGTGCAGTCACTTGCAGTAATTCCTTGCCATAAGGCAAATTTTCATCAATAGTTATGTTGTAAGTTAGATTTTGGAAGTTTAGAGTTGGAGTTTGTTCGGAGAAATCACCGATTCGTAATTCTATTAATCCAATTGAACTTTGCGGTGGGTTTCCTTTGTCTTTAGCTACGACTTTGAGATGTATCAACTTTCCGTTTTCACTAGCGAGACTCTGTGTTGCTGTCAAAACTCCTGTTGTTGGATTTATACGAAATTTATGGTTAGAGGAGTCAAGAAGTTCATATAAAATTTCAGCATTTATGCCAATATCGTTATCGCTCGCTGTAACTCTCAATAAGCTTTGTCCGGGAGGCGTTAATGTAGCCATTTGTTCTCTAAATGGATATTTAGAAAATATTGGTTTATTGTCATTCACATCGTTAATCGTAACTTCAACAGATACTCTTTGTGATCTCGCTATGTAACGTCCCTGATCTGTAGCGACTGCCTCAAAATTATATACAGCAACCTTTTCTCTATCAAAATGTCTGAAATAAATGAAAAACAAAAAAGGAGTTAGGAATTGAAATTGTTAAATAAAATCGAATGATTAAGTATAATATTTTTTTTAAATAACTCACCCAGTGGTAAATATAACTCCAGATTTATTGTCTATACGAAATAAGCCTTGGCTTTCATTTGCCAGTGAATAAACTATACGTTTATTGTAGCCTAAATCAGCATCCGTTGCTCTCACTTTAATGATAGACGTTTCGATCGGAGCATCTTCAGGGATCGCAGCAGAATAATGGCCAGTGTCAAAAACGGGATCATTATCGTTTTGATCTTCTACCATAATAGTTATATTACATGAACCTTGTAACGCTACGGGAGAACCATGATCGTATGCAGTTATTGTTAATTCGTATCTGGACTGAGTTTCACGGTCTAGCGTCTTAGCCGACAATCGGCCAGATGTAGAATCTATAGAAAATTTATTCCCATTGTTCCCCGATGTTATACTATATGTAATCACTCCGTTGGCTCCAATATCTTTATCGGTAGCCGACACAGTGTGTATCATTTCCAAATCGTTATTTTCAGGTACGGTTAAGGTGTAGCACGATCCAGGTTTGAACGCAGGGGCGTTATCGTTATCGTCCAAGATACTGATAGTTACTGTGGCTACGTCAAAATTTGAAGTCGACTGAAATGAGCCCGAATCCGTGACGTAAACGGGAAAGGTGTAGTTTTCAGTATCTTCCCGGTCAATTTTCGATCGAACCGTTATTGTTCCCGTGTGTTCATCGATTGCAAATTTATTATCAGCCACTTCAGCTGGTATCATATAGTTCAAATTACCTGTAATGTGACAATGTTAATAAATTAGTTATTCGTAATTTAAATATTTCAACATTAAGTATGTAAAATCAACAGTATTTTTCAATTATATTAATGCACATAATTACCTGAATTTCCTCGTGATGATTTAGCAACAACTCGCGTCACAAAACTACCAGGACGAATGTCTTCGCTGATATTTGCTCTGTACAATGTCTCTGTAAATCGAGGCGGAGTGTTTGTGGACTCTTGTAAATTTAAAACCAGAGTCATATGAGTTTGCCTCGGAAACGGCACGCCACGGTCTGATGCTGTTAAATTTAGTTTATACTGTCCCGGTCTCATTTTAGATACGTCTGACCGAAATTTATGAGACAAAGACAGTTTTCCAGTTTCATAGTCAATAGAAAAGTAGGAATGATCGTTTCCATTCGATATGTAATAAGAAATTCTTCCATTATCCCCGGAATCAGCGTCAATTGCAAGTGCTTGATATAGTACACCGGTTAAGGAGTTCAACGTGACAGACATTTTCTTCGCTGATACGAAGATAGGAGTATTATCATTTGCATCAGTCACTAGCACGTGTACAGTCGCGGATGTTGAAATTCGTTCAGAAACATTGACTGCTTGATCCACTGCTTCCACAACTAACCAATATTCTTGGAGCGTCTCATAATCCAGTGAAGACATTAGGGTTAACGATCCCGTCAATGGATCTAAATTAAAAATGTTCTTCGCAGAAGGCACTGAAGAGACGATATGGAAATTGAGTTCACCGTTGACTCCAGCATCTAAGTCTCTCGCAGTAAAATTGTAAATTGTCATTCCTATAGCTGTCGTTTCAGGTACTTCTATTTTAATTGGATCTTGAGGCCATTGTGGAGCGTTATCGTTAATATCGACTATTTCTATCCGGACTGTTACTGCGCTACTTTGAGGATTGTTCGTCGCAGATGTGTCTAGAGCCCTCACTTCAAGTCTGTACTCGTCTTGTATTTCTCTGTCGAGTTGTCTCGCTACAACTAAAGATCCGGTTCGTCGGTCGATTTCGAACGTGCCGGGAGAATGATCCGACGTTAATGACATTAAAAGATATGATATTTGTCTTTCTTCTTCGTCGTTTATGAAATTGTCATGGATGTCATTATCGCAACAGGTTACAGTTCCAATTATATGACCGATTTTAGAATCCTCTCGTACCTGAAAATTGAGAAAATGGATTCAGTTATATGCTAAGTCCCTATTTCTGTCTTAAATAATAAATATTCTCAATAAATGGCAACTTACTTTGAACGATAAACTAGAGCTAGTAAATGTTGGTCTATTATCATTTAAATCGAGCACTTCAACTTTTAGCTGCCGTATAGTTTGTCTTGGAGGATGACCACCATCAATAGCAGCTACTGTCAAGCGGTAAATCGATCTTTCTTCATGGTCTAGAACTGAAAAAACCGTTTCGTTTATTAAAATTAATTACTCACATGAAGTCAAAAATTTCAATACTATTTTAGCTTATTGATTTTTATTATTTCTTTATTGGACTTCGTTAAAACATTAGGTACAGATAGTTAATATAGTGAAAAATTGGCGGCCTTATCACTACGCAGTGGTCTCTTCCAGGCAACCACAGATGAAAGAAGGAAAGGAAGAGATTAAAATACTTTTCGGCAAAATGTAACAAATTTCATAGTTATACAATACATAAACACGTACATACTATACACATACATATTGATATACATATTGATGTAATTAGAAGAAAGAAAAAGTTTTATAGATAATTTATACAATTACCTGTGCTTGTTTTAATGACTCCAGTGGACGCATCAATGACAAAAACGCCAAAGCCATCTGTATCCCTATCATTAAGAATAGAATATGTCACAGTCGCATTGACACCGTTATCTTTATCTATCGCTTTAACTCTCGCTACCTCAGCACCAGGCTGTTGTTCCTCTCTCACGCTGACGACATCTTCTCTGGGATCAACAATTTCAGGAGAATTATCATTAACATCAGTTACTTTTATAGTAACTGGTACTCTAGTTGAACGTAGCGGAGAGCCTTGGTCTTTAGCCTCCGCGAATAGCGAATATGTGTGCTTAAATTCGCGATCCAGCATTTCTTTTGTTGTAATGATCCCTGAAAAAAGAAACGAAATTTGTGATAACGGTTTTTTGTGTAAGGTTTAAAGCTTTCAATATATAATTAGCGTAAGTTACGACAACAGAGAATGGATAAAACGTAATTTAAACTAACAATAAATAAAGTAAAATACAAACTAACAATAAAATGTAATTAAAGTAAGGGATACGAAGAATTCAATAAAGTGTATTGGAAACAGGTTCGCGACCGCACATCCTACAGCGTTTGTACGCATTAAATACACGACGACAGTATCTGTCGGTTGTGACTAATAAAACATGGAATAGAAAAGCGAGACTTCAATATGGCTATATTTTAATAATTCTTAATGGCAGGTCACGGCACTTCGGCATGCGAGGAAGTTTATAACTAGACGGGAACGCGGGGAAATTCATCATTGACACCCGTAGTGGCGAGGTTATTTATATGGATGGTCAATGCTATATTTAACATTCTATCTTGTATTAGATCAATATGTTTAACGCGTTGGGTGCTAATTACCAAAACATCCTCTAACTAGAGGACTTTTAAACATTATTAGTAGTCTTAATTTAAACTAATTTTGAACTAAAAATCTCACTAAAGACAAAACCAAAAGGAACATACGGGCAATGACAATAAAAATACAAGTTGCATTTTGATCTGTTCCGAAACCGTCCAATAATTGGCATAAAGGATTGATTCAAGTATCTTGAATTCGGCGTCAAACGTCTTTGAATCGCCGACGAATAAAACGAGCAAACGATTATGGACATAAGAGGTTGTATCCGAAAAAGTATGTGGAGGAAATCGGAGGTCCTATCGGCACTCCGCATACAGTTGTCATTACCCATGATATACGGTTTTAGTCAGGGATGTGTTAAAGATGCTTCTATCTTAGGGTGTGCCGATAAGCCAAATTCAGAAAAGCTTATTCATCAGTCAGTTAGAACGACCATCCCCTTTTAATTTGCACCTTTGCTGTACTTTTGTGGCTATAGGCACGTCAGTACCACTAATTGACTCACGGCACCCATCATTTATTGACTATCAGTCGAATTTAACCCAAGTAACGCGACCGTAATACCAACATTCTTCATCTATAATGTCCCACAATAATCTCGTTTTAAACTCGATACGAGGAATGCTATTTTGAAATCGTAATCGTAAACGATATTCTCGGGAAGGTCGGCAAACAAACTCAAAACTGCTCCCTATTCGTTTAAATCGTTCGAGTATTGCTGCGGCTGATGACACAAAGTATTTGGTCAGTCGACGAGTTCAGTCACAACACACTTAGAGTCTTAGCTTTCAAAGGGGCCGGCGAACAAACACGCGAGAGGCAGCTCAACGCGAGCAAACATCGGGGACCGAGTTCCTATTGAACTGTATTGTTTTATGTTCATTTCCACTATTAGCTTTGTTCCGCCGCCATCTCTTAATTTTGTGTACCGCGTGAATTTAAGTAATCACTCCGAGAGCTGTTTATTCAGAGCTACGCGTTACGAAATAAATATATTTGTATTTATATATAACTAGCGACCAGCCCCGGCTTCGCAAGTTTAATAATAATAATAATAATAATAAAAATTCTTTATTGTCAATGTACTATGTACAATACTGAAATACACCTTAAAACTAGAAATAAAAATACAGCAAATAGTGTTTTGACAGGAGGCGGACTTATCACTATTAGTGATTTCTTACAGGCAACCTATATATATTATTTTGCATATATTATACATATAAACCTTCGTCTTGAATCACTCTATCTATTAAAATGCCAGAAAATCGGTTACATACACATAACGTGTATATACGACATAATATACAAAACGACTTTGTTTATATACGTATATAAAACACATCTGTTACACCTTTTTTTCTTATAAAAATTTTTGTTAAAGGATTTTTTAAATAAATAAATAAATAAGGCCTCACCAGTAACAGGGTTGACGACGAAGCTGGTATTGGAAGGGAACAGGCCGTATCTGACAGCGGAGTTGTTCCCTTCATCAGCGTCACTCGCTGACACGCACCCTACAAGCGAACCACGAGCGAGGTTCTCTTCCACCTGGAACTCGTAGCTGGTTTGCGAGAACACTGGGTCATTGTCATTGGCATCTAACACTGTTATCACTAGACTAGTAGTAGCAGATAAAGGTGGTGTTCCACCATCTGCAGCGACGACAGTCAAGTGGTGAGTGGGTATGGTCTCGCGATCTAGAAGACGTGCCAAGCGAAGTATACCGCTAGGCTGTAAACGGAACAGAACGCTGCTGTTGTCGCCCAAAAGTCGGTAGGTGATACGCGCGTTGTTGCCTGTATCCCTATCTATCGCTTGGACCTCTAGTATCTGAAAATTTATCATTATTCTATTATTTATTTATGAAAACAAGTTTGCAAGTTTTTCTGAATACAAATTTACAAGTAAATATATTTCAATTTCAATTTTAATTAACTTATTATAGTTTAGGTTCGCTGGTATAGTACGTGTCACGAATCTTTAGCGCTGAACGAAACCTGAGCGTTGATTGGTTGTCCCAGTCGTGTTGTCTTTCTCGCACCAATACGTCAATTACGAGCGCGATTCTACCGATGCGCAGCTATTCTCGTCCAGCGCTAAACATAAATGACGCGTACTATACCTGTAAAACTTAACTGTACTGTAAAATTAGGGTTAATCCTGCCTTCAGAAAAATATATATAAAAGAGATACCAATAGACAATATTTCATCAACAATGCCTCGACCTTACAAATAACTAATAATAAATTAATATGATGTGGCGTAAATATTAGATACAGACTGATTTCTTTGAGTGTACATTGTATTACGCCTCTGAAACAGGATAAAGTTTTCTTTGCGGGTCTTTCCCATATACTTATAGTAAAAGTTCGTCAAGGTTTATTCCCTAAAGAGAAAGGCCATAAAGTCGAAATTGAGAAGCAATACCCAACCTAGTTAAGAATCCATTTCGGCGGTACTCGATCGTCCCTCGCAATCTGACGTTTCACATTTCCCGTAGTAATTGTAATCACTTTACCTTCGGATCTAGTTATTCAAATTGAAAATGGCGTCTAAACCGAGATTGACGAAAACCCGAGATTGATGAAATCGACAGGCCAAAACCTCGAATTAAACCTGAGGACAACTCAACCGCCGTATTAATCAGATAGCTTAAAGTAATTATGCTGATTGTGTGGGGTGATTACATTAATTTAGCGACATTGTTGAGAAATTTAAATACACGCAAACTGAAAGTATGTGAAAGTAGGCAGCTACATTTAAAGATAAGGCACGCACGGCCTCTACTGCGAATTTCATCGCGCCCGCCAACCCTGTATTTTGCCTTTATTTACTTGCAGGGAATTTTAGAACAACATTCAGTGTTGATTTTGTTCTATTTGCTCGTTTCGTCATTTTAAATACATTGGAAGGCAACTGAACAGAAGGTTCGCTTGGTAGTAAGTGACCACATCCGAGTATGGTACCTTCGTACAAACACTGGTAAAGGTGAATACTTCATAACTCTTTCCTTAGTTTGCGAATGCATAATATGTAAAATATAAGTTTGAGCTTTATAACCTAAGTGACCATCTAAAAGACCCTTAAATAAATGAAATACATATATTTGTTGATTAGCTTTTGTATACAATATCTTTTACACTCCGCTATTAAGTTCCAAATTATTATGTATAACTTTCCAAATAGATTTCCAGTTCGCTACGTTTCTAACGGAAAATCCAATGTAATTAAGGATCAATGGTCATTGGAACATATCCACTTATATTTATACCGACAGACGGTCCCCCATCTAATGCCAGGGCATCTAATCCTACTGAGCCGAGATTAATCCTGCACTGATTCAAAACTTATAAGGAAAAGCTGGCAACATTATCTACGTGTGCTTATCAGATAAAATGTATTAGGAACAGAAGTCACGTGCGCTTTAATCATCGATGTAGTTTCATTTCTTTTTTAGCGTGTTTTGTTTACATTAATTAATTAAACAACACCTTTTTTGAGGCGATATTTTTTTTATTTACCGCCAATAATGTGTAATGTTTAGACTGTATATTATATGCATGCAAATAAAGGTTGCAGACTTTGATCTTGACATATATTTTCCTTTATAAATCAATATTTAAAGCTCATCTAGAGATTCGAAAATTATCTTAACTTCAAAGTTCATTGACCTTTGCGAACGAGGGTGCGGAAGCTTGTCTTCAATAAATTTGATAGTAAATAAAGTATCAGTCGACAAACTTATTATAAATTAAATTGTTACTATTATTTTGTATTATATCAACATATTTCAGGCATACTATTGTTCAATGCAAATTAATAAATCACTACGGCCCATATTGCGCTGTTTTCCTATAAACGTAGCATCGTCGACAAAAATAGAATAAGAGAACTTCAAAGAGAATCATCGACGAGTAATTTAACATCCACGCCTGTGAAAATCGCTCAAAAGTGGATATAGGTGTTAAGAGATATCCATCAGCGAAAATATCATGCATATTTTTAATACTATGATAAAATATTGATGAGTGCGAAGTGAATGCATAGCGAGCGTCAATTGGATTATATGAATATGGTTGGTCAATCTATACTAATATATAAAGAAGTAAAGTTTGTGTGTTTGTTAAATTGAAGGGGTAATCTCGGGACCTACTGAACCGATTTTAAAAATTCTTTAAGCAATAGAAAGCCACATGAGTATCATAGGCTATATAAAAAAGGTTTGTTAACATTATGCCCAACGAAGTGGGCACGGGTCAGGCAGTGTAACATATACGTATACGTGTGAAATAAATATCCGACATCGATTTTGTAATAAAACAGGCTCGCATTTCCATGCGCCAATAACGCTCGGAAAACATCTACGTATCGGAATCTGTTCAAGTAAAAATAAAGAATATCTCGACTCGGTTGTCGAATGGGTTTCTTGTGAACCGTGCATCTTATTAAAAATTAAATAAGAACGTATTGAATCGGCCCTGTATTGGTACAATTCATGAAAATATGGCATATATGAAAATAAAAATGTTTTAAGCAATAACACATTTAAAATTGCAAAGCATCTTAACAATTAAATACTTTATCGAAATTGCCGATGATATGGTATTTGCGCCTTGTTGCTACCTACACTTATTTCTAGGATTTCTTAGAGTGAAGATAATTCTGATTAGGTTTTGTTAAGATAAATTATGACAAACCTTTGAAAGATAAATAAACTAACGCTTCCCCAGAAGGTTAGGTGGGGTTAGTTACAAGTTTCAGTTTTGTACCTTTATTAGTATAGGTATGTTGTATCAAGAATATTTCATAAAGACTGTCTTGCATAATTAATAAGTTATTATTAGTATCGTAGGCATTTTAGTGTATAAGAAAACATTTAACGACCTGACGACCAGAGGTAATCGTAAGCTAAGAATAGCTTTATGTATTTAAAACAAAAAACAAATCCAATCGTAAAAGAATAATAATACCTACCAATAATAGAATTTACTTTTAAAAAGCTTTCCAAGGAAACTCTTTAAAGTTAAAAGGAAAAATAATAAATGCCGTGCTAACAATAACCGCTTTGAAAATTGCGTAGCAATATATATTATATGAAATACTATATTAATAGCAAGTAACTAATAAGACAAACAATCTGAATATTTAATTATTTAGTATATTGCTACAATTTCAATTCAATATCGTTTAAGAGTGGCGCCATTAAATTGCCCTCTTAACATTTCAATACAAAATACGTATACTTATTGATAAATGTCAATTATTATAAAACATTTTATCCACGGTACAATTATACGTATTTATATCAGCTTGTTGTTCTACACCGACCTTCAAAGGTAGTGTGTAACATACAATACTTAGGTACATAATGTAGGACAAGTATATTGCATTCACACAAATGTTTCAATGAAAATCAGCTGGAAATGCAGTGAGCAAGGATTGCGTGTAACCTAACCAGATACGTCGGTGTCCGGTTGCGACCGAGCTCCATTCTCATACTAATCTAGAATAAAATATTACTGCAACTGTTTCATATCAAATTATCTATGATTTATTAATAAAGATTCTAATAAGTTTCTTCTTACATCCTACTAAAAATCCACTAGAGCGAGAAAGCTTTAAAATCGATGGGGAATAATTTTGATGCGCACTAGAAATTCGTTTGCATAGGTTCATGAAATAATAAACTTTGCTCCTAATATAAGCCTAATAGTACTATCTAGTGTAAACTTCAATTTTTAAAATGCAGTACATCAATAGGATATACCTATACCTATTTTACGTCCACAGCTTTTCCTATATTTTGTTCAAAACTATAACTTATTCATTGAAAAAAACATTGCCTAATTTAGCATTTTTAGCACATACAGCGTACATAACATCTCCAACTACTAAGAGGAATAATCGCGATTACAATGTAGTACAAAATTAGCATTTATATTGGCCTAGTTGTGCCAACCATGCGACTGTATCATCTTCATCTAGTATATACTGGATGAATAATTTACCCTAGCTATATAGCTGAGGGCAAATCATATTAATATAATTTGTTAGTCGACAATATATATTTCTATAAGTTTGCTCAGTTTCCATCACAATTGAATCCAGCTTTGCCGCTGAAAAACAATAACTTACAGTGGAAAAGATCTATTGCGTTTCGGCGTCACCTAACATGGTTGGAAAAGGTCCAATTACTAACAGTTTTGTAAAAAATTGGGAAGCCAACCAACTTTAGACGACGAAGAATCTTCCTTCGGTTTTTTTTATCGTTAATAATAAAAATATATGATACTTGGATAAGTAGGTCCTTTCAATACCTAAAGCAGATCTTTAAGCCAGATTTACATGTAATTCTATTAAATTAACACGTAGTTACATAGCCTTAAAGGAAACGTTAAAACGAAAACAAATCAAGAATCATCTGTAAGAAATAAAGCGGAGGTCAAGTTGCATCAAAAGCGAACCAATTCTTATTAATGTAACATAATAAAAGAGACAGAAGAATAACAAGAGAATATTGATAACGCTTTTGACCAGTCTGCGATAACAAACGGGTACCAATAAGAAAAGATCTTTCTCAGGATAACGTACCTGTACAAGAATGCTTTAGGGATGGGAAAAATATGGGATGCACAATTTGCTCCGTTATCCCTCTAAGTTAGCTTCCCGAGACTTTCGAATTCTTGAGATGTCCCATTCATACCAAACAATATCGAGATGACCATTGATCAATATTTCTCAGCATTTGCTAAATGACGCAGCTTTTTCTAAATTGCATTCTGTTACAAATGGTGCTAAACGATATTTGATATCTGAAAAAAGCAGTTCTCGTCAAGCTTATAAATTTTAGTCTAGAATCGTATATCTCAGTACCAATGCAATTAGACTAACTAATATGTAAAGATCTGCATTAAAACTTTATTTATATTTTATATAATCTATGTAAATGCATATGGGAAAGTCCTACATTACAATTGATAAATATGTAACTTGTTAACTATGATAATGAGCGAGTAATCAGTATTAAATGGATTTATGAGGCTTTTATATTCAGCCTTTGTGTATTTACGTTCGCTGGCGCAGGTCGGCTTTACTACAGCATCTGTGATTCAAATAGAAAGCCTATTCTCATCTGAATTAAGCACAACTGCACATTCAAACATTTAAATGGCGGGGCTCGCGAATTTAACGCCTTCACAAAAAGATTTTAGCACTAAAATTCGCTTTAAAATAGGGAATCAAAAATCGTAACAGCCACATTTTGTGTCGAAAATATGTCCGATGCACTGTTGATGCCTAACAAGGCTTGTGTTCGGTTCCATTATTCGTGGTTCGTTTTAGACATTTTTTTTTATACGTCTGTTAACGTTTCTTAGAAAATATATGCTTTCGATGTAGAGGTTTCGCGATGTTTTTTGCGATTTAAAGGGACGAATCAGTGGTCGTAAGGGGTGGCGTTTAATATAATAAAATTACTTAGAAATCTTAGGATAAGTATGTAGGTAGCGGTTGTTTAATTCAGTAGAAGTTCTATTAAGAATGATATTCTGTTTTAACAAAAAAATATGTATGTAACCTACTTATTTGAGGACTTTACTTTGTACTATTAAAGATATAATACAAAGAGGTCTTTGGCAATTACAATACACGTATCTGTACTTGAATCTGTACCCTATTCTCCCCGATCTTGAATTGTGAATTCGCGCATGTGTGTGTAACACACATGCACAGATACAAACACACATATACATATATATGTAATAACAAAATCTGAGGACGTAACGTCAATAGGGAGTTTTACAGAATAATTTTATGGATGCAAATAAAAATTTATCTAATATATTATCGTATTTTTATATACAAAAAAAAAATTTTTCAATTGGCCAATTAAAAAATGCTGAAAAATGCACATACATTAGAATATAGCATATAACATTATACTCACCGAATCAGAGTTCGCGTTACATTGGCTGCGTGTCATCTCCCGCCAATTTGGAATAATCACAGCACAACGTACTCGCATAGCGAAGCTGTCCCCGATCGATACACTCGTTCACTACACAGCCGAACGGACGCCGCCAACAGATCACCGTAGAACTAACGCTCTACTACACATTAATCTCAAGTTATTAATTTACAAGCACGTCCACTCATGAGAAAAGCAACCTGAGACGACCGCAACGTTCGAAACCTTAATACTTCCCTTCGCTGCAAATATAAGGTGACAGAATCGTCGATGGACCCGATCGAATACCTTCGTAATATTTCTTAGCTTCTTATTACTCGCTATTGGCCTTCTTACCACTTGGAACACTGCGCGAAAACTTTAAACGACGTTACTTCTGATGGGGACAATTTAAGGATCGTCAAAGATGAAGGAATAAGTTTTAAACGCGTCATACTAGTGGCTATATAAAAATAAATATGAACAATGTGGGGACAGGAGCAGGAGTCGCGTAATAATAAGAGCTCGCGTGGGGATAGTACGAAGGGCGCATTGTGCACCGGCAAATTTCGGAAGGGCCCGCTCTTCGAGCCCCTGTTTGGTCCCCCTACACTTGCGCAAGATGCCAACCAGTTTTGATTTTCGTCAATAATGCGAGGATATAACCGTTTACACAGCTCCTTTTATCCCCGTTACCGTTATAAAATTATAAATTAAGATGGCTACGAACAAGTTTTCATGCGTATCTTGGTACCTAACTTTAAAATAGTTTAAACTTATGAAAATATGAGCTACTGATACATGACCAGAACTTATGTAACAATATTAGATTGGACTAATATCTTCTATTCACCCAGTTCACATGAATGAATAAAGTAGTCAGTCTATTTAACCAAATAGTGGTTAATGTATCTAAATCACTGTTTTCAGAATACCAGTACAAAGGACCTCATCAACTTATTTCTGTTCCTTTAAATAAAAGGCATGTATAAAGCATATCAGCGTTATTACGTCATCCGCAATGTTAACTAGCTTTTTGATTACTCAAGAGAAAAATATTCCACAAATAGATCTCTATATTTCCTAAGTGTTAGGTACACAAGTAACTACCTAAGTAAATATCTTAATATAAGAAGAATATATTTTTAAACAGCATTGCATATACAGAGTGAGAAACCACCTCATAAATTTGGATAATTAATTTTACGAGTCATTCAACAGTAATACCGTTTTACGATGTAACTCAATTGGTTATAAATCTTGAAAAGATGAATGAGCATTAACTTGAAATGTCGTTAAGGTTTAAAAACTGAGCATAACATTTTTTCAGGTACCTACTGTTCATATTATTAAGACTAAACATTTTTTTTAGAGTAGAATAACCGGTAGTAGCAGAAAATTTGTCGAATACGTAAAGAAACTATAATGAAAGAATACTTGACTAAAATAAAATAGCTACAATATTTGTATTATATGTGCTTGAAACTACATACCTATTGTCTAAGAATAAAATTTCACTATGAATAATGTGCTTACTTATTCAAGGATGAAACCGAACGAATCGGCTATTGGTTTTGAGTAGAACGAATAGATAAAGAATAATCCGGGCAGATGTAACTTTTAAATAAATAACTCATCTATCTAAAATAAGCAGACCAAAATATACTTTAAAGTTCTAATATTAAAGGTAGATAAGTGTATACTGAAGTATAAAGTACCGAATACTTTACTTACAACGTAAACATTGAAAAAATAATTCCCAGTTGAATTTTTTTTATCGTTCCGTTCCAACCCCATTAAATACTAACTGTATTAGATTTTATACATCGTTAGCTTGAGCTAAAAATTGTTTAATAAAAAAATTAAGTCCGAGAGGCACATGCTACAAAACGTGGTTTAAAATTTTGGTTCACTTAGATAAGGTTTTTTTATACCTATATATTTATTTTATGTCCGTAACAACATTTTACATTTAGGTATTAACATTTTTGGTTTCAAAAAATATTAACATTAAAATGGTAGATAATCTAATTTCATAAAACATCATAGAAATACATATATGTATAACAATCGTATTGATATGTAAATATCCTGTTTAATTATCATAAAGCAATTAAAAACAACTATAAGGCGTAACAAGGGCGTTATAAAACAAAGAAAATAATTGAACATTGAACAATTATTACATGAAGAGACTAACAAGTCACTTGGATAAACAAGCCACAAGATGGCAGTACTATAGACATTCGAGATCGCGTTCTCTTTGGTATAGCGCTGCGCTAGTTTATCGATTTTAGGTTGACTTCGCGGTGTGGACATGCGTAAAAATTCGAAAATTCAAATATTTTATTTGCCATTTTTAAGCGGTTATTACGCGTAAAAAGGCACTAAACGTTCACAAAAGCGCAAATCATGTTATGGCAATTATTTTTGTACGCTAAATCTCGCTAAAACTTGTTCTGATTATAATAATTTTCAAGGATCATTAGATCTGGCAACTTATAATGTCTATGAGTTTGACCCCGAAGCTCGTGTCCGGAGCAGAAGGAGAGTGTGGTGTAGGGCTAGGCCCTTAGTTTCTATCTCCACTTCGTTAATATTGTGTAAAATGGGCACATAATAGGTAAATAATTTTACAAATAACCAAATGTATTTCTGCTCAATTCCCTAATAATAGATTTCTCGACTTTGTTCTCATTATTATAAATACATCGGCAGCTCGTACGAGTTATACTGCTAAGAATATCGTTTAAAGTTGCGCACTGATCATCTTATTATTAGTGTCTTAAAATATTGATATTCGGTTATCAGAATAAAATTCAGATTTTTACATACTTGTTAATTGAATATTGTCGCGTTGCTAATAAAATATGTCCTCGGAATTTTGGTGAATGTGTTGAGACAATGGTGTATCGATTATTTTGCGCTAACGAAATGTCATCCCAGTGCCGTAGTGTTAATATTAGAAGTCTATGTTTGTGATCATGATAACTTGTCTGGGCTTCAATGTGTTTTATATTCAGCAATATAGCAGTATTAATATTTGAGTGACGAAATTAGTGCGGTTTAGTATCGAAGAAGTTGCACTTATCAAAAAATATTATAGCACAGGAATTTAATATTAAGCCGCTGTTTCCTAATATATGACCTAATTATAAAAAACTATAATTAGTTTCCTGTGTGTAATATATTTTATATATTAGAAATTAAATTATTAAGTTGTGAAATTGTTACCTCAATAGGTAACTATTAATTGGTTTCCGTCTTTACAATTATAATACAATACGGCAAAACTGGTTACTTCTCATGTATTATTATTATTATACCGAGTTTTCCTTTAAGGAAACAATAATATAGAATTTTTGTCCAATAGTAAGATACATATAAGTTTTCATTATGTAGATTGTAGATGATACAGTAAATTGATTTTATAGACTATTTTGTTACACGTCGCAGATAAATCTGTTGTTTTGTTTAATAATTTTACGATTTATATTGTTACAGTTCCAAGTGTGGAGAAGAAGTTTGTGCTCAAGATAACAAGTAGTGATTATTTAAAACAGGTAAAGTATATAAACTAAAAATGGCCAATCCAAATCGTGAAAATGTCAGCACTCGCTTTTCAGACAATTACGAGTTAAAGGAGGAA
Organism: Eurema mandarina; assembly: GCA_018238005.1. NCBI lineage: Eukaryota > Metazoa > Arthropoda > Insecta > Lepidoptera > Pieridae > Eurema > Eurema mandarina. Next base: position 16,964 of record DWAJ01000631.1, read on the forward strand.
TTAGGTAAAGGTGCGTTTTCAATTGTACGTCGAGCTGTACAAAAGTCGACGGGATATGAATTTGCTGCCAAAATTATCAATACTAAAAAGCTATCTGCAAGAGACTTTCAGAAACTGGAAAGAGAAGCTCGAATTTGTAGAAAACTACAACACCCTAACATCGTAAGACTTCATGATTCAATTCAAGAAGAACATTTTCACTACCTCGTGTTCGACCTGGTAACCGGCGGAGAGTTATTTGAAGATATCGTAGCACGGGAATTTTACTCGGAAGCTGATGCTTCTCATTGTATTCAACAGATTCTAGAATCTGTACATCATTGCCACCACAATGGCGTTGTGCATAGGGATTTGAAACCTGAAAATCTTCTATTGGCTAGTAAAGCCAAGGGCGCTGCAGTTAAGTTGGCTGATTTTGGATTGGCTATAGAAGTACAGGGGGATCAACAAGCATGGTTCGGTTTCGCGGGCACACCGGGTTACTTATCCCCCGAAGTGCTAAAAAAAGAACCATACGGCAAACCAGTAGATATTTGGGCATGTGGAGTTATATTATATATTTTACTTGTTGGTTATCCCCCGTTCTGGGATGAAGATCAGCACCGATTATACGGGCAAATCAAAGCTGGTGCTTATGATTACCCGTCTCCAGAATGGGACACGGTAACGCCTGAAGCGAAAAGCCTAATTAACCAAATGCTAACGGTTAATCCTAGCAAGAGAATCACTGCCTCAGAGGCACTCAAGCACCCATGGATCTGCCACCGTGAGCGTGTTGCATCTGTTATGCACAGACAAGAAACTGTCGATTGCTTGAAGAAGTTCAATGCTCGTCGCAAGTTGAAGGGAGCAATTTTGACTACAATGCTCGCTACACGAAACTTCTCCGGGAAGTCAATGGTAAATAAGAAAAGTGATGGATCGCAAGTTAAAGAGTCAACCGACAGTAGCACGACGCTAGAAGATGATGATTTAGATAAAGACAAGAAAGGTGTTGACAGAGCGTGTACCGTTATATCTAAGGAACACGACGAAGACGGCCTTACCAAAGCAGACTCGTTTGGTAAAGCTCGTGGTGATAGCAATGCTTCATTGCGTCGGGCGGAAGTAATCAAAGCAACTGAAATACTTTTAGATGCCATAAATAACGGAGATTATGATACATACTCAAAACTGTGTGATCCTCACGTCACTTCATTTGATCCTGATTCACTTGGTAACTTAATAGAGGGTGTTGAATTCCACAAATTCTTTATTGATAATACGCCAACTAATATTAAAACTAACACAACTATACTTAACCCAAGGGTGCATCTTTTGGGAGAAGATGTCGCTATAATCGCATATATTTGCGTTACACAAAGTGTGGATACAGAAGGAAGACGTGCTACCCACCAACACCAAGAAACTCGTATTTGGCACAAACGTTACAACAAATGGACTGCAGTTCATTTCCATCGCTCCTAACTAGTCCTTCCTAACAATCACTGCATTATACTACGGGAAGATAACAAAAAAAATGGAACACCAATGTGCAATGGTGATGTAATAACGACCATTGTAACTTCTCACATGTAAAAATGCAAAACTAAATAACTCAACATTTGGAGGAGTGAAGTTATAGTCGTTTGAAATGATATCCAATTCTGCTATAAAATTACACGAATTTTATTAGAATTCTTAATAATCTCATGAATTAAGTTAATTACATATTATTATAGTTAATTAATATCTCAAATCAATGTAAGTAATTCAAATGCTATTCCTACTTTGTAATCAAAATCCAATTGTTATGATGTGGCTAAAATGTGACTACTGGTCAAATATCCAATGCTTAATGCTAGTATGTAGTGAGTGTTTCGAAATAGTGATCTCAGCCACAATCGAAAATGTCAACGAATAACAAATATTGATAAAAATAAGATCCTATGAAAAATCTCAAATGTAACAGCAGATCTGATAAATGTGAATCATAAGTACCTACCTATATAAATGATCAGATATTTTGAAGGTTTAGAATTATTAGCACATTTCTCTATATAAGTCTCTCTACATTTTAACTATGAATGTTTTGTCGTGCTTAAAAATGGTGTTCTATTTGTTACTGAATACCTAGTTAATATTTAAGAAACAACAAACGCAGTTATTGGCACTACCCATCAGCACTGATGTACCTAACTTGTGGTAGTTATAAATACTATTTTAAATATTAATGTACAATTGTAAAAGTTTATTTTCAAAACCTAGTACGTAAAGCTAGTGTGCATTCAAAGTCATTATCTTTTTAAGTGATTATATCAATTGGTCAATTTTAGATTTTAATACTGCTTTGCTTAATAATTCTATACAATTTGTCATAAATATTTAATTGTTTATGATCATGTTTCATTGCATCCTTAAAATCATTATTTCGATATGTTAATATTAAACACCTAGCTTTTAGGTCGTATAAAATGTCTAATGTGAAAACTGTGCATTAAAATGGACTGTTAAGGGAACTTACGTTTAATATAATGGAGCTTGGAACGTGATATTAATGTATGTTTTGTGATTGAATAAATGCACAGTTTCACTTTAACTATACTATAAAGTCTGCTTAAATCACTTATTCCTAGAAAACTAAATTAGATATACATGGTATTTAAACACGTTTCTACGGTTTTGTAAAATAATTTAGAATAGTTAGTGAAACTTTCTTTATCAATGATTTTCACAAAAATTGGAATTGTAACTATAGTGCTACTCGCATCCTAGATAAACTAATGAGGATAATTTAATTGTATTCAAAGTATAGTTGTGCCATTACCTTTAAATTTAGTGCCAATAACTGTTAACTATAATGTATTCTAGTCTTTACTGTTACGCATATTTAGTATTTAATCAATGTTTTGAATTAATTTTAAATATACAAACATATTAACTTAAATATTTAAGTCCATGAACATTGTTTTGCACATGCCTGTATGTGTATGTTACCATTTTTTTGCATGTTATTTTGTGAAATATTTTTATGATTTGTTACTTAGACTTAACTGAATATTTTTTACAATATAAAAACAAGTATCTCTACTAATTTCATTTATGTATGCTTAAATCATTATTACATAATGTCATTAAACAAGCTCCGCTAAGCTTACATCACAATTTCATATATTTATTAGTATTATTGCAATATTATGTTATAGAAATAAAGTATATCCAAAGAAACTAAAAAGCATTACTACTTGTTACTAGTTTATTACTGTTTTATCAATTTACACTAACTGAATGGTTAAATTTCAATTTATTTGCTCTAAAATAGTTACCTATTTACAATATAAATTTCATATCTGTAAATTTGTTGAAGTGTTTTATAATACTAACTACATAGGTGTAAATAAATATTTATCAAATAAAACTTACCTGTGCAATAAATTAGTTAAAATGCAAATATTCTATATTATACATATTGATACATACCTAGACAATTCAATATTATTATAATTTACTTACATTTTTGTTTCATTTACCATCATAGCACAAATACATCTCCAATAAAATATTCTGAATTAATGTCTGTTAAAAGCATATTTAATTAGTCTTCCAACTTATTGTTTAATTGAATTCTAAAAAGCCTCTCTTCAAATGCATGGCACAATATCACGTCTCTATCTGTTGATCTGATATCTATGTGTATAATCAAACATGTTGAGATTTGTAATTCAATTCTTTCATGATGTATTTGATGTTTTATCTTCTATAAAAAGAACCATTAAAGTATTTTTCATTTATAAAAAAAATGACTCGTTAAAAGTACTGAGTATTAAACATAATAAATGTATTATATTTTTAAATGGAAGTACCATGATTAAAAACAAAGAACAGAATAAACTTTGACCATTCAGCTAGAATCATTTTGAGATACCAACATAGTATTGGTGTGTTTAGTTTCATTTTAAATGGTGTAAATTTGCTTGTACTTAACTATTTGACATATTAACAGCACTTTGCCTAGGTATGTTCAATTAATCTAAGAATTAACCAAAGTGTTTCATTCTTATATGCACCTTTGAAATGATTTAAGATTTTACTAATTATAATCAAGGTGGCTAAGTTGTTGTAGCATAATTAAAATGTGAAAGTGTAGGTGTATTGCATATTTGTCAGTATATTTCTATTCAACATTATTTCTTAAACCTCTGCATTGCCGATTATAATGTAACATTCTCTAAAATAAAGTTCTTTTGATCTATGTGTGTAGATATTAATTTTACCTTTAATATGTTTTTTTATTTTTTGTATTATAAGGATAAAACAGCACTTTTTGGACCTTGAAATTTTTTAAAAATATTTAATAACTCTATCAATCCTATAGTGTTTAAGTGTATATGTGACACTCTACAAGTATTTCTCAAACTTTGATCAAAATAAAATGTTCTACTACAAATAATTTTGTTAAAAAAATATATATACTTACTAGTAGTACTTATATTATATACATAAATAATACCACATTCTACTTGTCAATGAATTTAATAATATTTCCAATAGTCATACCTTTATTAAATTATATTTAAATACTTCATTTTCTGGTGCACTCCTTTACATCCATCTTGAGACACATTAAAATTCTTTAAAATATTCTTCAACACTTCTTTGCTTACTTTCTTGTTTCCCAATTCATATTCTATACATTTTCTTAGAGTATTTTCATCCAATGATTTAAATTCTATGTATTCTTTATAAATATCAATGTCATTGAAACTCATCATTAAGTCTGTATTAAAGGAAGACTCGCATATACTTAAAAACTGTTTATTCAAAACACCACAATTATATACTAATATAATGGTCAGATTTTTATTTAAATTTTTGCTTTTTGATACCAATGTTTGTACTATTTCCTTAACCTGCACAGTATCATTGCTTTTGATATCATCAACAACAAATATAGAATTATCACATAGTGTTAGGCCAAGGAATAAATCTGCAGTGAACATATCCACCAAAGTTGGCATTGTATAGTGATAAACATTATTATAGGCCAATAAATCTTCTAAAATTAATGAAACAGTTAATGTCTTACCAACACCGCTTTGTCCGAACAAAATAAGCATTTTATTTTTCATATCACTCTCTAAAGTTTTGAGTACTTTAGACGTAGCTTGTTCTTGTCCGTACAGTCTTTTTGAAAATTTATATGTGATTAAATCAATATTTAAATTGCTATTACATTTAAAATTTACATTAAATTGATAAATAACACCTGATAGCAATAGAGCTATGACTCCACATGTATGGTAAAAATATCCATTTCTGGGTTTTAAATTCTTTGGTTTTAGGTCCACTTCTAATTTCTTAAATACAATCGATTGGGGTGGTTTGCTATTCATTTTGAAATCATCAGTCTTTTCTTTGCCTTCCTCTTTAATGTAATTTATCTGTTCGTCATAGGATACATCCATAGCACTAACAGAGTTGGAACTTAGATCAACGTCCATTGGCTCCCAACTTGTATTTAAATCCATTGCTTATGCTTATATTTTTGCGTCTGAGTTAAGTTCAATTATTTGTTTAGCAATTGCCGCCGGCAGGTACAAGATAAATTATTTACATCGAGGGATTTCTTACACTAAATATTTCGTCGGAAAAAAAGTTATTTTTGATAGTGGATAAAATTATCTGAATTCTGATTTAACATAAAACAAATAAATATTTTTCTTGTTAAAAATCTTAATATCATCACATATTTTCTGGTCACTAGGTACTCCCTTTAAACTTTACCAGTTTCGAATTATTGTCTAAATTAAAAATTTAACCGTAAACTTATATGTCAATGATCATCTGTTAACTGTTTCCTATCATTTTGACAGCTAGGTCTGAAATATAGGTAGGACCGTAGGTACTTCAATCTGTGGGTTATTTTATATTATACCTAATGGATTAGATTAAATTTGCATTTATACATTTTTGGTACTGCCTAATATGAAAATATCAACAGTATCAAACCCTTTTTATTATTTTTAGTCAGGATGGAATCCTGACTAAATTGGATACATTTAAATATATTTCTTAGAGTACCTACGTCTTTTATTGAACGAAGCCAATATAATGCAATAGTATACTTAAGTTAAAACCTAAAATAAATGAGTAACGTAAAATAATATAAGGAAGGAATTTTTAGACAGTGCTACTTGCTAGTGTAAAATCTGAAACATCGCCATTACATTGTTATACATTTTAGGTACCAATATTTAACTTTTAGGTACCACCATAACCTGATAAGCAATTGTAGAATATTATGTTTTGCTTAAAAATATCTTTAATATTCAATAATATAATAGCTAATGATTATGAGTAGGCAATAGACTAATAATTCAAACCTCGCATAAGCAAACATACAATAGACAAAACCTGTGTTTAACAGCCTTGCACTAACGTCAAAATCAGTACGTTTGGCGTTTTGTAGCTTATGATTTTTTTTTATTTATACAAATTTCGTTAGGTTCAAAATGGGTGATTTCAAAAATAATGATTCAAATTCAATAAATAATAAGTGTACACCTCAAAAGAAAAGTAAAGTTCGTAATCCTTTCGATAAAGTACTTGTTGAAAAACTACATAAACCAATATGCAGGTTTGTTATTTCCGAAATAATATTTTTTATGAAAAAAATGCTTGAGTGTTCATAATCATAATTTTTATAATACAGCCCAGGAATGTGTAAAATATACAAAAATAAATCAAGTGGCTCCTTCAGATGGGATATTGACCAAGCAAGTGCTTTGGTTCCTGCAGAAATTATCGTTTGCAATAGTCAGTTTGAACCATCGCCAGATCCAGCTTTAGAAAAGATTGCAGAAGAGGCTACAGAGAAGTAAGTTTTCAAATTTTTAAGTATTATATCTTATGAATTCTCATGAATTATATATCTTATGAATTATCATCATAGGTGATATTTTTTCATAAATATTACGGGGTAAAATTCCGAAGATAAGCTTTTCCATATTTTAAAAATGTTAAATCTCTAATACTAACAAAATTTGACTTTGAAACCTTATATCCGTATAAAAAAGTGAAAGTTTATGGAAGTGTTTTTGTGTTTGTTTATTCCTTCAATAAAAAATACAAGCTGCATCCTGCAGTTTTACTTGTGTAGTTTTCATTCACATAGAAATACCACATTAAAAATCAGCCAACATATTCTGAAAACTTTCATTTATAAATATAGGTAATCACTTCTTTATGAGAAGGAGAAGGCTTTATAAATTAATTTATTTAAATATAATAGAAAAAAGTTTAATTAGTTGAATTAGTGGGGGTCAGCTAGTATTAAAGACTTTTTAATAATATGTATGTGTTTTAGATTCTTTTCTCAAGAATTAGTTATACCAAGTCCCATGGAGACATCTAAAAAGCAGCAAGCCTTACTTCAAATAACATCTTCAGATACGAGCTCCAAGGTGTCTAGTCTCATAAAACAGCACAAATTTGTGAAAAATAGTATGTATTTTATTAAACTAGTATTGCTTTCATTTTTTACTTTATATAATAATCCGAACTAATTTAGTTTCAGTACAAACAATGCTTACTTTACCACCAACACTACCTCCTGAAATAGAGAGGGTTTTACAACCATTCTGCACATTTACCGAGGTGATTATTTTAACATTCATACTTTATTCATTCATTGCTTTGCTAATGGGTTACTGAAGGATAAGCTATGCTATTAATTAATATATATTTATTATCATTTACTTGTTCACATTACAATATAGATAACATCCACATCCATTTTTGGTTTCTTCTTCTCAGTCTATCTGTCTGTCACTTGTGTCAGAGTATTTTTTTGCTTTACTTTTACACTCTTTGATTATTTGATTGATAAATTACTTTTTTATACTTCAAATGTTTTTAATTCAGGAGTCAAATTATCCATCTATTTATTTATTATATAGGTACTAAACAAACTTAGCTTACTGATGTAATGTTGAATATTTTCAAATAATCTATTATATTTCAACGAATCTATTTATAGTTTATGCTCAAATAGTTATGATAGTTATTTAAATAAAGTTATATTCAATAAACTAATTAATATTATTGCAATATGATTAAAATTTTCAGGAACAAGCAATGTTTGATGAGTATGAGGTTACAGCAAATGGTTCTCTCAGAAGAACATTGTTCTTTGAGGAGCACAGTGATCATTATGACTCTGAACACACTGATGATGAACAAATTGTTGAACAGCGACCACAATCCAGCTATGAAGCACATACACCAGTTGTGTTCAGTCCTGATTTGGTAAGATACTACATAGGGAGAAAGTACTTACTCAATATGGATAATAACATTTATATCCCTTTATTAATAACTAATCTTTTGCGTATGGTGTATGGTGCCTAAGAGGATTCAAAATGTAAAGACGAAATGTATTTGACGCCAGGCAGAAAAGTTAGTGAAAAACACAGTAGCACGGAATTGGTTAAGGCCGATTTCCTAAATAATGTCACACTAATTTCATGATATTTTGTACCCTTTGCTTGTTACAGTAGAATCAAAACCAGTTCAAATTTCAATCCATATAAAATTTGATATTTACAAATTGTCAAGCCAAAGTCATAATGTATAATGATGTACATATATTAATGAAATATTTTTTAAACTTTACAATTAATGGATCAAATATGGCATTAAAACATTAGTGAAATTATCATTTAAAATAAAACTAAATAAAAAAGCATACAATATTTATTTTGTATGACAAATAATCATACACCTGTACTAACAAAGTTTCAATTTATTTCTTAAATTCTATAAACAGTACAGCACTCATAATATCATTGATTTATTTTAAGATAACTTATAAAAATATTGCAGAGCTGTGACTTAGTATCTAAAGGTATGAAACGCACATTCGGAACACCTTGTCAGAAGAGTTCGCAGAAACCCTACAGGAATAAGATTCTAGATGTTGTGGACTATGAACCCTGCTTCAGCCCTATTGAGTTCAGGACACCCAAAAGCTCAGCCACATCATCATCTTTGGCTTCATCATCTATTTCACCTGTAACCAAAGGGAGTGACGAAGAGGTATCAATACTAACTAAACTATGCTGAAATGTTTGTTTGTTGTTTGAACAAACTTATAATCATGATAATGATCACCTTTTATACAAGATAATTCAAATCGATTGAAACAAAGTCACGAACAATAGCTAGTATTACATATGCGCAAGTTTGAGAGGATTATATGTGGATGTCCCATGCATAGTTATGGAACTCTTAAGCAAAAAACAAATATAAAACTAGGAATTGTAGTATACTATTTTATCTTAATCCAGAATATAATTTACTTAGACCCTGACATAAAGGATAATTAATCCTGATATTATCTTTTATGTAATAAGGTGTATGAACATCCTATAAAAAATCCTAATGTATTAGTATTTCGATTAAGCGACTGATCATCATAGTAATACTATATATCTAAAGATTCTTACTTTAGCTTTATTTCCATTTTCCTTCTGTATAACGCCAATCAACTAAGCATGTTGGACTTTCGATGGAAACCAATTATTGTGCATAACCATTGCATACAGTTTGTTTATTTATTTTTTAGAAAAATGTACTAACATCACCCGAATCTGAGGCCATGGCGACATGTCTGGACTGCATAGTTTCGGAGCCAGATAGCGAAAAGAACGTTGTATGCTTCTGTAAAACGACGCCAAACAAATCAATACTCAAACGCAGTACCTCACTCAAAGACTCTCCACATAAGAATAGAAGAGGCTCTTTCTCAGAGAAAAGAAGTCTGAGCATGTCTAGTTTAAATCGCAGCAGATCGGTCCAGAAACTAGACTTCAGTATGGATATGAGTGTCGATGAATCCGTCCATAACGATTCTAGAGGTAAGTGTTTAAAAACCTATTCACAGAAAATACAAAAATAAAATTGACAATTGTTACCATGTGTTGTAGAATTAATTATATTTAGTGACATAATATCACTTAATTAATTCTATGTATGTCGCTTATATCACACAAATATATTGTTCATAAAAATTATTGCAGTCCTACTGTGTATACTGATATACATTACTGAGGTATTAGAATAACATATATGTCATATCCATTTTTATTTTATTCTTTTACATGAATAGCATTTTAAATATATGATACTAATCTATTTACAGCGGCATCTGAGACACATTCTCCGGACCGAAAGCACGTGACTTGGTCCATAGACGCAGATGCGAGCAACAAACATTTAGTTCAATTAGATTCATTCAAAGAAAGATCTCACGATATCCAGTCTTCCACGAGAATTAATTTGTTAGACGAAACTCCTATAAAAGGCAAACGCAGAACGAACGGCTCACACGAAATTAGCAAAATTCGTTCGAGATCCGTTCTGAGTCCGCTGCATATGTCCCTAGATAATAGTTTAGATAATTTCGATATTCCTTTAAGCATGGAGGAGAAGAAAATAGACTTTAACACCGTCGATCTCAAGTTTTTGACTGAAAGTGTATCGGGGTCATACAATCCCAACAACACGACCAAAGTTAACGAATGTTCCACGAGCTTCAAGAGGGTTGACAGCGGTTTCAATGAGAACACTTTTTACGCGTCCAGCTACTACGAAAGTGCCATAAAACCGTCAGAGTTGACCATAACTAGTCTGTCTAAGAGTAATAGTAGCAAGACGGCATTGAAGGAAATTTCTAATGTGAATTGGATGAGGGTAGATAGCGGTTTTAAAGATGAAACATCAACGGATAGTACACAGTTCTATGCCAACGAGAGCCTGGGAAAAAGAATAGGTTTTAATTTCACGGAATCAAAGTTGGATGACAAAGAAAATGTTTTATCGGAAGATGTGGATAGACTTATTCCGGCTCCAAATAAAAATGATGCTATGTCAATTTCGGATTTCTTCAACGAAGATTTGACTTTCTCATGTAATTTTTCTTCGACGCCGTCTAAGAATAAGTCGCGTAAAATTAATTCGTAATGTTTTTTTTTTTTCATTTATATAGGAAAATTTTACAAGATTCAACAATATTTTAGTTACTTTTAGGTTTAAGATAAGTTATGTTTGCGATTGTCTAACTTGTACGACAATTTAAGCGTAACGTCGTCAATGATATTAGTTAAATTCTATTTCGCTTAAACGAGTGTTAAAGGATATAAAAATTATAGTAAAAATTATTACGATAGTTAATTTAAAAATTCAATCTCATTATGCATTTTGTGTTTTTCTATAACTAATAAGTATGATAAAATTATATAATGGATGTATGTATGATTTGATGCTATTTTTCTGCACATGAAAAATCTATTCTTTCTTAATCGGCTTGAAATTAGTGTTTCTAAGCTAAGCTAAGCTTTTATATTCGAAGTACATTAAGTACTTACTCAATTGTTGTTTCGATTTTTTATCTTTGAAACAAATTTAGATCTATGAATATTTATAATACTTTTAAAAAGAACGCATTTATAATGTCGACGAAATTTCATTAATATGGATTATTTATGAATTTGTTACAATAAGGTGATGAATGCTGAATGTGTTTTGCATGTTTTTGTTTTGATAACTGCGTGTTTATTCAATTTTTACTATAAGATTTAAGACTGATCTATGATTCAAATGACTTAATAAATAAATGGACATAACTGTGAATTTTTGTGTAACGGTAACCATACGCCTAGATATCTTCAAATAACGTAATTTTTTATATAGGTTTATATATTTCATATAATAATTATATTATCATTTACATTTCGTTCTTAGTTCTATATTATATTGCGTACTTGCATCTTCTAACATAATTGTCTTTTTACTAAATATTTTATACGTAGGTTAACAATAATAAAGATTTTTAATTAAAGAAAGGTTCAAGATTATTTTCGACGATGAGAGTGTACGGACTTTGTAAACAAAACAATTTCGCAGATTACACCTCACTTATCGCTGCGTTGGAAAGACCGAATCGAACAAAGTTCATAAGTTTTGTTTTCAAACAATATTATTATGACGTCTTAATTTTTTCTACGTGAAAAAAGTTTAAGGTTCAATTTTAATTAAATTTTCTTTGACTAACTTACCAAATAATAATTATAATAATAATAATAAAACAGATATACAGTAATTTTTTTTGTGGCTAATTACGTACAAAGATCGCTATCCCACCGATGAAGATAGTTTATCAAAGGATACGTGAACTCATCGTATCGGCAATAATATTTAATTAGCGTTTCACAAACTAACAGACTCTAGTGCGTCAATCATATTTAACAAATAACCGCTCATTGATAACGCCGTAACCTCTGTTATCGGCATATCCCGGAACGTCTGCGAACTAGAAGCAATGCGGATCTATTAGGTAACAATGTACCGAGCAGATGAGTCCAGTGCATTCATGATTCTATATAAACAACCAGCGTCTTGAAAACAATTCATTACGCCGACACTCGGACAATTAACCAGTGCCATACGATCCTCGGTCAGACGGATCGCGTTACATTTATTTTTTTGCTATTCAATAGCGACTGACACGTGCTTGAAACCGCACTGGAGTACGAACGTTTGCTCGCGAAATTAAAATGTATAATAAAACAAGTGCCACGCTGATGCTTCAGACCATTATGGTCTTAATGGACAAGCAGAATACACCAGGCGTTACTAACTACCCGAGCTCCTTTTATGGTTAGTCGATTTGAAGATATTTGCATAGCTTGCATGACAATGAGGTCTATCATATTGCTCATTACGATTAATAAGTCAGGTTTTTAAATATATTTTTAATGGTTCTAATAATAATATTACTTTTGAAGAAGATGCCGAGATAGAACGATGCTACAATGTGTATGGATGTTTCTCGAAAGCCTATCCTTGGACGGAACACCGACCAGACAACTATTTTCCTGCACCGCCGGAATCATTGGGTGTACGGTAGGTGAATCTAGCTTTTTAAAAAGTATTC